>PVKP010010647.1:0-64104 GCA_004027715.1 Plecturocebus donacophilus
AAAAAAAAAATCTGTGGCCTCCACCCCTACCTGGAAAAAGCCAAGCAGGAAGCTGAGACTTTTATCCTTAATGGTCGGTAATGAGCCTTTCACCTCTCTTGTGGTGTAAGAGGGGCCACTTGGAGAACCAGACCAACATGTACCTGGAAGAAACAAGGAAGCTCCCCTCCCAGCCAGTGTGGTGTCAGAGAAGGCCTAGTGGAGAGTAAAAATATTCACCACTGCCCAGCAGAAATGAGGCTACCTCCACTGTAGAATCAGCAGAGCTTGTGGGGACGGAATTTTCCACCCACCAGCAACAAAGAGCTCCCTCCTCAGGTGTCAACAGAGGTCAGAGAAGGACCCTGGACTTTGTCTCTCTTTGGCAGCAATAAATCCAGAGTGTTGTCAGAGAAAGCCAGTGAAAATGGAGGTTTAAATAAGATTCAGAGTCTCAGAACATAATACAATAATGCACAAACATCAATACAAATTTGCTTATCATACCAAGAACCTGGAACATTTCAAACTGAATGAAAAAAACAATCAATATATGCCAAGACTGAGAGGGCAGAGGTGATGGAATTATCAGGCAAAGATGTGAAAGCAGCCATCATAAAAAAAATATTTCAATGAGCAATTTCAAACATACTAGAAACAATTTTTTTAAAAAACAAACAAACCCTTAACAAGGAAGTACAAAGTATCTACAAAGGCATAAAGAAGAACCAGGCAGAAATTTTAGATGTGAAAAATGCAATAACTGAAGCTCAACAGCAGAATAGAAGAACAGAAGAAAACAATCAGTGAGCTGGAAGATAGAACAATAGAAATTACCTAGTCTGAACAACAGAGAGAAAGTAGAACGGATTGAAAGTGAATAAAGCGGCTGGGCACAGTGGCTCACGCTTGTAATCCCAGCACTTTGGGAGGCCAAGGCAGGTGGATCACCTGAGTTCAGCAGTTTGAGGCCAACCTGGCCAGCATGTGAAACCCCGGATCTAAAAATAAAAAAAATAATAAATTTTAAAAAAAGAAAGTGAATAAAGCCTCAGGAAACTGTGGGACTATAATACAGGATCTAAATTTATATTATTAGAGTTATAGAAGGAAAGGAGAGAGTTGAAAAACTTGAAGAAATAATGGCTGAACATTCCCCAAATTTGACAATAGACACAAACAAACAAACAAAAAGCTGAGTGAATATCAAGCAGGGTGAACCCAAAGAAGTCCACACCAAGACGCATCATAACCAAACTCTTGAAAACTAAATTGAAAACAGCCAGAGAAAAATGATACTATACCTGCAGAGGGAAAACAATGAGAATGACAGATTTCTCAACAGAAATTATACAGGTGAGAACAAAAAATAGCATGTATTTTTCAGGTGCTGAAAGGGAAAATCTGTCAACTCAGAATACCATATTTTGTGAAATTTTCTTTAGGAATGAAGAGGAAATCAAGACATTCTCAGATGAAGGAAAATTAAGAGTCTGTTGCCAGGAGACCTTTGCTAAGGAAGTGATAATAGAAGAAATATTAGAACATCAAGAAGGAAGAAAGAACATGGTGTATATGTGCCACATTTTCTCTATCCAGTCTACCATTGATGGACATTTGGGTTGATTACAAGTCTTTGCTATTGTAAACAGCGCCACAATAAACATATGTGTGCATGTGTCTTTATAACAGAATGATTTATAATCCTTTGGGTATCGACCCAGTAATGGGATTGCTGGGTGCTATGCAGCCATAAAAAAGGATGAGTTCATGTCGTTTGCAGAGACTTGGAGGAAGCTGGAAAGCATCATTCTCAGCAAACAGACACAAGAACAGAAAACCAAACACCACATGTTCTCACTCATAAGTGGGTGTTGATTAATGAAAACACATGGACACAGGGAGGGGAGTATCACACACTGGGGCCTGTCAAGGGAAGGGAAAACTAGGGGGCGGATAGCACGGGGTGGGGAGTTGTGGAGGGATAACATTAGGAGAAATACCTAATATAGATGACGGGATGGATGCAGCAAACCACCATAGCCACATGAATACCTATGTAACAAACCTCCACATTCTGCACATGTACCCCAGAACTTAAAGTATAATAATAATGATAAAGAAAAGAACATAGCAAGCAAAAATACTGATAAATACAATAGGCTTTCTTTATCCTTTTCTAAATGTATTTTTAAAATTATGTTTCATAGTTGAAGCAAAAATTATAATGCTGTTTGATATGGTTCTAAATGCCTGTAGAAGAAATATTTAAGACAATTATATTGTGAATGGGGTGAAGGAAGGTAAGTTTACTATACTTCACTTGAATTGGTAAAATGAGTATACTAGTGAGTGTGGTAAATGTTATGGCTATAAAATGTCATACCTACCAACCACTAAAAAAAGCTATACGAAGAGATATATTCTAAAATAGTCTCCATAAATCAAAATGAAATTCTAAAAAATGTTCAAGTCATCTACAGGAAAGTAGGACAAAGTAAACATAATTTAAAAATAGTAAAAATATTTCATGTTTAAGCCCTAACATATAAATAATGACATTAAATGTAAATAGTCTACATATACCAATTGAAAATGCAGATTAGCAGAGTGGATTTGAAAACATAACCTTGTCATATGCTATTTACAAGAAACTCACCTAAAATCTAATGACATAGATAGTTTGAAAGTAAAAGTATAGAAATATATATATCATGCCAAAACTAATTTTAAAAAGCAGGAGTATCTGAATATCCTGCTTCATTTCAGAACTCTGTTTCAGAGCAAAGAAAATAACTATAAACAGAGAGGAGCATTACATAATAATAAACAGGTTGATCAACAAAGAAGGCATAGTAATTTTAAATGTGTATACACCAAACAACAAATTGAAAATATGTAAAATTTAATTTGGTAGAACAAACACTGAAAATAGGCAAGCCAACAATTAGAAATGGAGACTTCAACAACCTCTCCCAACAAGCGATATAACAACTAACAAGCTAATCAGCAAGGATGTAGAAAAAAATCAACACTGCAGTCAAGCAACAAGATTTAATGGATATTTATAGAACACTTCCCCCAACAACAGCAGAACACACATTGTTTTCCAATAGCAACAGAACATGTATTGAGACCATATTCTGGGCTATAAAATAAACCTTAACAAATTTAAAAGTTGTGAAATGATAGAGCATGTTCTCTAACTACAATGTAATCAAACTAGAAATCAGTAACAGAAAAATAAACAGGAAAAATCTACAAACACACTGAAACTAAATAGCACACTTCTAAATAATCCATAGGTCAAAGAGGAAGTCATAAAGAAAATAAAAATCTATTGAACTGAATTAAAATAAAAATACAGTATTTCAAAATTTATTGTTAAAACATGTGCTCTGAATAAAGAGACCCCCCGCCCCCAAATAGGCTTTGTGTGAGCAACATGACTGTTTATTTACTTGGGTACAGGCTGGCTGAGTCTGAAAAGAGAGTCAGTGAAGGATGGTGGGATAAGAGTTGGTTTTATAGGTTTGGGGTAAACAGTGGAAAGTTACAGAAGTTACAGTTTAAGGTGGTTTTTTGCAAGCTGGGAGGGGGTCATACAGTATGGAATCATGAGGTTGACCAAGGTCGTTATAGAGTCCAATGGCCTTGTCAGTTGAGACTGGAATAAGAAATAATAGAAGAATGTCTCAGGTTAGTTAGGGCCCCGCAGGGGTTGGTAATTCTTCTGTTTTTCATGATTTTCTAGCTACTTCAGGTTTTCTAATTCTGGAAGGCCCTCCAGAGGTGTATGTGTGGGACACGAGGGTTGCCATGCTGTCAACGGTGTGGTCAGACCTTACATTTATGGGAAACTGCTAAAGTGTACATAGAAGAAAATTTCTAGTACTAAATGCATACATTGAAAAAGAGGAATGGTCTCAAACCAGTAATTAGGCTCTCACCCTAAGAACTCAGAAAAAAGCAAAATAAACCCAAAGCAAGCAGAGAGAAGGAAATGATAAGGATCAGAACTGAAATCAATTAGGTTATAAAGAGAAAAACAATAACAATAAATGAAACAAAGGCTGGTTCCTCAAAATGATTTAAAAATCTTTAGCAAGATTGCCAAAAAAAAAAAAAAAGAGAAAACGCAAATTGTCAATATCACCAAAGACAGAGACAATATCAATATAGACCTTGTCTACATCAAAAGAATAATAAAGTGAATTCAATGAATATTTCTTTGTTCATAATTTCAAGTTGTAGATTCAGAGGGCACATGTGGAGGTTTGTCACATGAGTATATTGCATAATGCTGAGTTTGAGGTAGAAATGATCCCTTCACCCAGGTAGTGAGCATAGTACTCAATAGAAAATTTTTCAGCCATTGCTCCCTCCTCCTTTTCCCCAGTAGTCCCCAGTGTCTATTGTTCCTATCTTTATGTCTATGTATACCCAGTGCTTAGCTCTCTAAGTGAGAACATGTGGTATTTGGTTTTCTGTTCCTGTGTTAATTCACTTAGAATAATGAATTATTCTAAGCAGCTGCATCCATGTTGTAGCTGCATCCATGTTGCTGCAAGAGACATAATATTCTTTTTAATGGGTGTGTAGTATTCTATGATGTATGTATACCACATTTTCTTTATTTAATCCACCATTGATGGGCCTACGTTGACTCCACGTCTTTGCTATTGTGAATAGTGCCTCAATGAACATATGAGTGCATGTGTTTTTTTTTGTTGTTTGTTTGTTTGTTTGTTTGTTTTTTGCAGAACAACTTATTTTCCTTAGGTATATGCCCAGTAATGGGATGGCTGGCCTGAATCGTAGTTCTGTTTTCAGTTCTTTGAGAAATCTCCAAACTATTTTCCACAGTGGCTGAACTAATTTACACCCTCACGAACAGTGTCTAAGTGTTCTCTTTACTCCACAACCTCACCAACACCTGTTATTTTTTGTCTTTTTGATAATAGCCATTCTGACTGGTGTGAGATGGTATCTCATAGTGGTTTTGATTTGTATTTCTCTGATGGCGAGTGACATTGGGTATTTTTTATATGCTTGTTGGTTGCTTGTGTGTCTTCTTTTGAAGTGTCTATTCATGTCCTTTGCCCACTTTTTGACGGGGTTATTTTTTTTTTTTTTTTGCTTGTTTAATTAAGTTCCTTATAGATTCTGGATATTAGACCTTTGTTACATACATAGTTTATAAATATTTTCTGCCATTCTGTGTTGATGGTTTCTTTTGCAGTACAAAAACTGTTTAGTTTAATTAGGTCCTACTTGTCAATTTTTGTTTTTGTTGCAATTGCTTTTGGGGACTTAGTCATAAATTCCTTGCCAAAGTCAATGTCCAGAATGGTCTTTCCCAGGTTTACTTCTAGAACTTTTATAGTTTGAGGTCTTATATTAAAATATTTAATCTATCTTGAGTTAATTTTTATATATGGTTAAAGATAGGGATCCAGTTTCATTCTTCTGCATATAGCTAGGCAGCTATTCCAGCACCATGTATTAAATAAGGAATCCTATCCTCATTGCTTATTTTTGTCAACTTTGTCAAAGATCAGATGGTTATAGGTGTGAGGCTCTAGTCTGGATTTTCTGTTCTATTCTATTGGCCTATTTATCTGTTTTTGTACTAGTACCATGCTGTTTTGGTTATTGTAGCCTTGCTGTATAGTTTGAAATTGGGTAATGCAATGCCTTTGTTTGTTTTGCTTAGGATTGCTTTGGCTATTTGGGCTATTTTTTGAGTTCCATGATAATTTTAGGACACTTTTTCTAATTCTGTTAAAACTGGTGTTGGTAGTTTGATAGGAGCAGTGTTGAGTCTATAGATTGCTTTGAGCAGTATGGCCATTTTAACAATGTTAATTCTTCCAATCTATGAACATGGAATGTTTTTTCATTTGTTTATGTCATCTGTAATTTCTTTCAGGAGAGTTTTGTAGTTATCCTCGAGAGATCTGTCACCTCCTTGGTTGGAAATGTTCCTAGGTGTGTGTGTTTGTGTGTGTATTGTAAATGTGATTGCTTTCTTGATTTGGCTCCCAGCTTGAACATTATTGATATGCAGAAATGCTACCAATTTTTGTACATTGATTTAATATCCTGAAACTTAACTGAAATTATTTATCAGGTCTAGGAGCCTTTTGGTGGATATTTCAGTTTTTTAGGTATAGAATCATTGTCAGTGAAGAAACACAATTTGACTTCATCTTTTCCTATTTGGATGACTTTTTTTCTTTCTCTTGCCTGATTGCTCTGGCAAGGGCTTCTACTACTATCTTGAATAGGACTGATGAGAGAATGAGCATCTTTCTTCTTTGTGTTCTTAAAATAGGACTGATGAGAGAATGAGCATCCTTCTTCTTTGTGTTCTTAAGAGGAATGCTTCCAGTTTTTTTCTCTTTGGTATGATGTTAACTGTGTTGGATAAATTCCTGGAAATGCACAACCTCCCAAAATGGAATCAGGAAGCTTTGAAACTCTGAACAGAGTAATATCAAGTTCCAAAATTGAATCAATCGTTAAAAACCTACCAACCAAAAGAATCCCTGGACCAGATGGAGTCACAGAATTCAATCGGACATACAAAGAAGAGCTGGTACCATACTGAAACTATTCCAAAAACCAAGAAGGAGGAACTTCTCCCTAACTCATTCAACAAAGTCAGCTTTACCTTGATACCAAAACTCGACAAAGACACAGCAAAAAAGAAAACTACAGGCCAGTCTCTCTGATGCACATAGATGCAAAAATCCTCAACAGAATACTGTTAAACCAGCAGCACATCAAAACTTTAATTTACCACAATCAGGTTGGCTTTATTTGTGGGATGCATGGTTGATTCAACATACATAAATCAATAAATGTGATTCACCATATAAACAGGATTAAAAATTAAAACCATATGATTATCTCATAGACATAGATAAAGCATTTGATAAAATCCAGCATCTCTTTACAATGAAAACCCTCAACAAACTAGACATTGAAAGTACATACCTTAAAATAATAAGAGCTATCTACACATACAAATTTGACAACTTAGATCAACTTAGAGAATTTCAGTTTCTTGATAGTATGTTACCATAACTGAATACAAAATAGATCATTTCAATAGCCCTATAACTATTAAAGAAATTGAGAAATTAGACCCTGTCCCCAAAAATAAATCTCCAGATCCACTGGTTTCACTGGAAAATTCTAACAAATGGATAAAGAAGAATTAAAATCAATTTACATAATCTTGCAGAAAATATAGGACTACTTCTCAGTTCATTATATAAAACTAGTATTACCCTGATGCCAAAGCAACAAAGACAGTACAAAAAAAAAAAAAAAAAAGATTAAGGGAGAAAATTACAAACCAATATGCCTCCTGAATATAGATGCAAAAATCTTATACAAAATATTAACAAATAAAATTTAGCAATATATATAAAAAGAGTTATATACTATGAGCAAGTGAGATTTAGTTCAGAGATGCAAAGCTGGTTTGGTATTAAAAAACAATCAATGTAATTTACCTTATTGAAAGAGTACTAAGAAAAATAACACGATCATATTAACCAATGCAGAAAAGCATTTGGCAAAATTCAACACACATTACTGATAAAAATTATCAAAAAATAGGAACAGAGGTAACTTCCTCAACAAAGAACATATACAAAATCTTATCATCTACCACTGTACTTATTGGTGGAGGACTGAATGCTTTCAGGATATCTACATGTCAAGGATATCTACTCTATCTACTCTTAATCAGCTTGGTACTAGAAGTTCTATTTTATGCAATAGATGAGAAAAAGAAATAAATTGTGTATAGTTTGGAAAGCGTGATGCAAGCTACTCTTATTTGCAGAAGTCATGATGGTCTACATAGGAAATCCCAAGGAATCACCAGAAAACCCCTAGAACTAAAAGCAAATTTAGCAAGGTGAAAAGATGCAAGATAAACCTACAAAAATTAATAGTGTGTATATGTGTGGTCTGTGTGTGTTTGTGTGTGTCTATACACACTAGAAACATGGATACATATGGATACTGTAATAAATTGTATCAAATTAAATATGATACTGTTTAGAGTCACTCAGAAACAAATGAAATATTTAGATGTAAAGCTAGCAAAACAGAAACCAGACTTATATGCTCAAAGAAACCAAAGAAGATCTAAATCAATGGAGAGACATACAGGGTTCATGGATTGGGAAACTCAACATATTAAAGATCTCAATTCCACCCAAATTTATATGTAAATGTAATGTAATTTCTATCAAAATCTTAGCAAGAAATCTTAGATATTGACAGATTATTCTTTAATTTATAGTGAGAAGTAAAGAATTAGATAGCTAAAACAATTTTGAAAAAGAATAAAATGTAACCAATAGGTCTAATACATTTCAAGACATTGTATAGCTATAGTAATCACAATTGTATTGGCAGAGTGATAGATACATTTGTTAATGGAACAGAATAAAATCCA
Source organism: Plecturocebus donacophilus (assembly GCA_004027715.1). Lineage (NCBI taxonomy): Eukaryota > Metazoa > Chordata > Mammalia > Primates > Pitheciidae > Plecturocebus > Plecturocebus donacophilus. The sequence goes on from PVKP010010647.1 coordinate 8,462, forward strand.
GAAATAGGCTCGTACAAATATTCCCAAGTATATTTTTAATTGAAGTATAATTTGCTTAGCACAAAAGTCATCCTTTTAAAGTGTCAGATTCAGTGGTTTTTCATATATTCACAAGGTTGTGCAACTATTGCCTCTGTCTAATTTTAGAAAAGAAGTTCTAATTCCAAAAAGAAGCTCCATTCTCTCAACCTCTAGTAATCACTAGTATGCTTTTCTCCCCTCTATGGATTTGACTATTCTGGACACTTTGTATGTCCAGATGGAATCATACAATGTATTTGCCTTTTGTGTCAGGCTTTTTCAACTTAGCATGTTTTCAAGGTCCATCCACGTTAAACACGTATCAGTATTTCATCCACTTTTATGAATGAATAGTATTTTCATTTTTTTTATTTGCCCATTCATCAGTTGATGACCTGAGTTGTCATCATGACCACTTTGGCTATTATAAATGATGCTATTATGAACATTCATTAACAAGTTTTTGTGCAGATGTTTCACCTCTCTTGGGTATATACCTAAGAGTAGAATTGCTAGTTCATATGGTACTTCTGGTTAACTTTTTGAGAAATCACCAAACGTTTTCGAAAAAGGCTGCATCATTTTACATTCCTGCCAGCAATGTATAAGAGTTCCAGTTTCTTCACATCCTCATCAATATTCATCATTACCTGTCTTTTTGAGCATAGCCATCCTAGTGAGTATATCATTGTGGTTTTGATTTGTATTTTCTTGATGGTTAATTATGTTGAGCATCTTTCCACAGTTTTATTGGCCATTCGTATATCTTCTTTAGAGAAATGTCTATTCAAATCCTCTACTCATTTTTATTTGGGCTACTTATCTTTTCATTACTAAGTTGTAAGCATTTTTTATATATTATGAATACAGTTCACTTACTCTGTATGTGATTTGGGAGTATTTTCTCCCATTCTCTGGATTGTGTTTTCACTTTATTAATAATATCCTTTGAAGCAGAAAAATATTTAATTTTAATTTATCTATTTTTGTCTGGTTGCTTATACTTGAGTTATCAAGTATAAGAAACTATTGCCTAATCTAAGATTGTAAAGATTTTCAACTATATTTTCCTCTAGGAATTTTATAAATTTTTCTCTTAAATTGAGGTCTTTGGTCCATTTTGATTTAATTTTTGTATATGAAGTAAAATGGGACTCCAGCTTCATTCTTTTGCATGTGGAGGTCTAGCCGCCTCAGCACCAATTATTTAAAAGACTACTGTTTCCTTATTTAATTGCCTTGGTGTCCTTGTCTATAACCAGTTCACCATAAGTTTGATGGCTTATTTCTGGATTTCCCTTCATTCTATTGAGCTGTGTTTATTCTATGGCAGTACAACACTTGTCTTGGTTATTCTAACTTTGTAGTAAGTTTTGAAATTGTGGTGTGGAGTCCTCCAGCTTAGTTTTTATTTTTAAAGATGATTTTGGCCATTCTTGCCTTTGTATTTCTATGTGAATTTTAGGATCAGTTTGTCCATTTATACAAAAATCAAATGCAAAAGAACAAAACAGCTGGAATTTTGATGGAGATTGTATAGAATCTGTAGATGAATTTGGAGAGTACTACCATTTTATTATTGAATAATAAGTCATTTAATCCACAAACATGGGGTTTATTTGCATCTTTAATTTCTTTCAATGATGTTTGTAGTTTTCCATGTACAAATCTTGTAATTTTTTGTTAAATTTATACCCAGGTTTTTTTTTTTCTTCCAATGATATTGTAAGTGGAATTTTTAAAGTTTCCATTTTGGATTGAGGTAACATATGATTTTTTTTTTTAATGTTGATCTTTTATACTGAAACCTTCCTGAATTCATTTATTTAGTTCTGATAATTTTTATGGACTCCTTAGAATTTCAGTATACTAGATTGTGTCATCTGTGCATAGAGATAGTTTACTTCTTTTCTTCTGTTAATTCCTTTTTTTCCTTCTTCTTGCCTGTCTAGAACCTCCAGTACAATGTTGAATAGAAGTGGTGAGAGATCCTTGTATTGTTATTGCTCTTGGGGGAAAGCATTCAGTCTTTAATAATGAATTATGATTTTAACTGTGAGTTTTTCATATATATTCTCTATCAGGTTGAGGAAGTTCCTTTGTATTCTTAGTTTGTGCTTTTATTATGAAATGGTGTTGGATTTTGTCAAATATTTTTTCTATATCTATTGACATGACCATATGGTCTTTCTTCTTTAGTCCATTAATATAGTGTACTATTCAGGTAGATTTTTAAATGTTATACCAATTTTGCATTCCTGGAATAAATCCTAATTGGTTGTGATATTTGATTATTTTTATGTTGCTGTATTTGATTTGCTAATATTCCGTTGAGGATTTTTGCATCTATATTAATAAAGAATATTTGTCTGTACTTTTCTTGTGATATCTTTATCTGGTTTTGGTATCAGGTTACTGCTGCCCCATAGAATTAGTTATAACTTATGTCCCTGAGTTGCATAGATCTCTAGTATTTACTAAGTTGTGTTCCATAGCCTTTGTTCTGTTCATGGCCCCATGCTAGTCCTCACTAGCCCTCCATTGAAAGCCAGACATTCCTGAAGAGTGTGTCACAAGATAGGATGGTGGTTTCTAGCCCTGGAAGAACCATTCCAAAACTCCTGTCTTAACCTGATGATGGAGAGGGCAGTAGGAAGCTTGTACCAAATGTTTATAGAGCCGTCAAAGAAAAGAACAGAAGCTTGGAAGATGCCTCCAAAATGGAAACTGGTCGGTCGGTCAGTCGGTCGGTCGGTCGGTCGGTCGGTCGGTCGGTCTGTCTGTCTGTCTGTCTGTCTATCTATCTATCTATCTATCTATCTATCTATCTATCTATCTATCTATCTATCTTACCTTAACTTCTGGTGTACATGTGCAGATCATGCCGGTTTGTTACATAGGTATACACGTGCCATGGTAATGGTTTGCTGCATCCATCGCCCCGTCATCTGCATTAGGTATTTCTCCTAATGCTATCCCTCCCCAATCCCCCTACCCCCTGCTATCACCCCCAGGCCCCAGTGTGTGATGTTCCCCTCCCTGTGTCTGTGTTCTCATTGTTTGACACACACTTAGGAGCGAGAACATGTGGTGTTTGGTTTTCTGTTCTTGTGTCAGTTTTCTGAGAATGATGGTTTCCAGTTTCATCCATGTCCATACAAAGGACATGAACTCATCTTTTTTTATGGCTGCATAGTATTTCATGGTGTATATGTGCCACATTTTCTTTATTCAGTCTATCACTGATGGGCATTTGGGTTGGTTCTAAGGAAACTGGTCATCCTATCAGTCAGTTTTGCACCCATAAAATGAGTCTTATCCCTCCCTTCCAGTGTTCGTAGACCTGGTCTGTACTGGGCCAGAATTGGTCAGAGAGATTGATAGTCAAGAATTTTGAGAGTTCATTCAGTCTTACCTCTACTCTTGTAGCCTAATAGCATTGAGGCTGCTCTCCGCCTTTAGGGTTTATGACTTAGACATTGGTAGTGCCTAGTGTCAGAGACTAGGAGCTTCACTTCTTAGGGATGTGCTTAAACTTTCCTTGGAGCGTTGGCATAGCCTCTGAATTAGATATTTTAAAGTAATCATAATTTGGATATAATCTTTAAAGTCATACTTGCACTGAATGTTGTTAGCTCTAATAATGAGTAGGCCAGAATTTAAGCAAGGACAGAATGCATAGCATTTCTAGGACTCCTCTAGAATAAGGGGTCCTCTGACAATCTAGGTGAATTTAGATGCAGCAAAATGGGCAAAAGTCTCATACATTCTGATCTTTCTGATTTATTTATTCACCGTGATTGCAGAGTTTGTAGCTAAGCATTAAGAACCTTCGCATGTAGGGGTTGGCAAGATACACACTAATGGGCCAAATCTGGACCACCACCTGTTTTTGTAAATAAAGTTTTATTGAAACACAGCCATTCCACTTGTTTATGTTTTATCTATGGCTGCTTCGGTGCTACAAAAGCATAGGTGAGTAGTTATGATAGAAACCAGCCAAAAAACCAAAGTATTTACTATCTGGAATTGTACAGAAAATGTTTGCCAACATCTGTTTTAGAATCACAAAATCACTCAAAATATTTCTTTTAAGTCACCAAAGAAATCATATGGTTATGTTCTGCATTTCACTGTCTAAAACTTTGAGGGGACTCTCTGAGAAGAAGCTAGCCAATTCTGAATCCCATTCTATAGCAAAAGCTGTTATGCAAAACTCCCATACGTCTTTACTTTCATGAATTTTAAAATGACATCTCATAAACTTGACCTTCAAGAAATATATTCAAAGTTTCATGCAAGAAAATACCAAACTTTGCAAAATATTATTTAACTTGTTTTAAGGCTAGAGAAAGGCATGAGATACACTATTTTGAGAACTTCTGTGTACCAGGCATTGTGCTGGAGACTTTACATTCATTTATTGTTGTTCTCCTTTTATATATTTTATAGATAGGGAACTGAGGTTCAAGATTAAATGACTTGCCCACCACTAGGTCTGTCTGGTTCTCAAAAGTAGTCTTCTTTTATTATCTCAGTGGTTCTTAAAGGAAGGCTCCTAGAAAACAACACCAGCACTGCCTGAAAACTTGTTAGAAATGTAAATTCTCGTGCTTTAGATCTGTTGAATCAGAAACTCTGGAGGTGGCATTCAGCAATGTGTGCTCGACGGCGGCCTCCATAAAAGTCTGAGAACCACTGGATTATACTATCCTATCGTGCACTGGCTAATGTTGTGGTATGATAGTACTTAGTACTTTTGTCTTCTCTGGGGAATTTTGGGTATAGTTCAACCAATATAACTTGATGCTGTGCCTATGCACTGATTCCTTGCTGTGCCTAAAAGTACAGGCTATGATGTTTCAGGATGTGAGCGCTGCAAGCCTGGAGCTAAGTAGGGCAGAAGAAGCAGATATGATAGGCTTTGCTTTTCATGTCTACACCCAGGACCTTTTTCTTTAGGGAGGACTCAAGATCACACTTGAGATATGGGCTTCAGGAAGCAAGATGAAAAATGTCATCCCCAGCTGGCAGAGATGAGTCTTGGACCCAGGCTGGGAGCTGGAGGAGAGCCAAACCAGCATGCTATGCAAGCAGAATAATGGCAGAACAGGCAAGAGTAACCAGCTTAGGAAAGGAGAAGAACAAGGTCCAAAGGGAACAAACAAGCATTACCTTCCCTCTTTAGTTTTAACATCCTTTAGTGTACTGGGCTTCAGGCACACTAAAGGATGTAAAGATTCCAATAGAGGCTGGGCATATGAAGAGAAGCTTTAGGATGTACAGTCTGTCTTTGGAGTCCAGCTGGAGGAGAAACAGACAGCAGCAGTGACTGAGTTATTCTTTCTAAAAATTAATGTTCTCATAGATGAAAAATGTTATCAGTATACAGCAAGGCATCCTGACAGGAATTGAGGGTGACAGGAAAGGTTAGAATAATCTGTTGTTCATGTGTGTTTGAAGGCTTCATCTCTTAGACTATGGACAGATATCATTTGAAGGAAGATGGGCAGTGGACAAAGCACAAAGCAGATGGATGGAAACTGCCTCCCCTCTAACCCCAGCTGTGCTTCCTTCTCGATGATCCCATGTCCTCCCGTGACCTAGTGACACCTTCTTTCGTTCAGTTGCCTTACATGTCAGTGACAGCTTCCCTCCCTTGACTGGAGTTGCTTTCTCATAAATTAACTCAGATAAGAATCCTGGGGCTGATCTGTCCTTGGCATTCAGCTTCCTCCATGGAAACCACACACCTTGAGTTCAGGTGATGCTTTTTGTGCCTGGGTATAAACACAGACTGCACTATTGGTTCAAAATTCTTTAATTATGCTTCTGCAAGGTTCAGGGGTAGGGCACATAAAGATAAAGTGAAGGTTGTGGAACTGGAAAGTCTCAGGTGTGATTGTGTTCAGTTTGGGGAGGATGACTGTCAGTTTTGAAGGTCATGGAAACACTGGGGCACAAGGCAGGCAGGAATTCTATAAATCACGACAGTTGGTGCTCAGGAAACAATAGAATTGAAGAGTCAAGTATATTCATGAACTGGGTGGGTTATCAGACAGGTCCGCAATTACGAGGTCAGGAACTCTATAGCTTCAAGGGGAAGTGGATCAGAAAGTCAGGGCCATAGTTCTGTAGGAAGCAAGAGGGAAGCTAGAGGTCTGGCATTCCACTGAAGACCTTGGCTTATGTTTCCATGTGGGAATTTCTTCCCAGCATTATGTTGGAAATTTGCACACTTTCCCAAATCCTAAATCCCAAGAAAAATCAGTAGAAACATCATAAAAATAAGGATAAGTATTATAATTTTTTCTGTGAGCAATATGGTTTACAGTCAATGCAGAGATGTTAACTGGTTTAAAGGAATTCACTGACGTCAAGGACAAGCAGGAACAGGCAATGCTGATGCATGTAGTTGAAGGTGAAGATCAACATTTCTAGCAATCAGGACAGGAGCACTTGGGAGAGAAATGGCCACTATTGCCATGTTATAAGTATGTGTTTCTAGCCTCCTTTGCCGCTAACATGAGTCATTTATGCAAAAATCTACAAATATAGGCATAGTATACTTTATACAAATCTTACAAATGATGTTTTGACATATAAAAAATTTTAGAAACAAAAGAAGTATTTAAATTGGCAATTTCATAACCTACATCTGTGTAATACTGTTAACCTTGCTAGGAGATTCAAATATTATGTTATTCAAATTCTATCAAATAATGTTCATCCCCATTTTCCTGTGTTCGGCTATTCACTGTAGGCTGAAGTTCTTTGTAAATACTAGTAATCCAAGTATTTCTTCTTGTTAAAGATATTTTTAGGTATCTGCAATAATGATGAAGAGTATACAGATTATTGGACATGTTTAAGAAATGTATGACTTTGGGATTTCCCAAGAATTCTCAGAAATTCTGATTTCTTTCTGAATCCTCAAGATTAATATTTGTGGAGAATTTAGAAACACTAGCCTTGGCTATAGTCCCTTCAACAGAGGAGCCAGAACCATGGTGGCTAGTGCAGCCTCCACCGGGGAGTGATGAGGGATTTATGGGGCTGGAGGAAGCAGGAATGGGAGAAGGGACCATGAACGCCGACTCCATGGCTCAGATGTGCACTCAGAAGAGCCCCAGTATCTCCAAGCAGCAAACAAGATGTGGTAGTGTGGACTGTCAGTTCTGGAATAATGATGCCTCTCTGAGAACGTTCGCCTTGGCCTCTGCTGAGTTGCACAGCCACATAAGCTGCGGTGAGACTCAGGGAGACACTGTCACAGAAAGAATCAGAAGGCAGAGCATGCAACTGCAGCATGCAGAAATATGCTTACACCGTAATACACGAAGACTCCCTGACACGGAGCTTGCAGTTCTGGGTTCCTTCAACCTGGCAGATTTTGCCCAGGGCTCTAATGACTCTCTTGAACACTTGTGACCTATATTTAATTTTAAAATTATATGTGTGTATCTCTGTTGCACTGAAGCCAAGTTGTCATTCTTCAGGTCCTTAAATGTGAAACCCACTGTCTTTGTGGTCTGGCTTAGTTTAGTGTCTTATGGAACTTGGTTTAACTTAGTCTTCACGTTAATTGTTATCCCCAATAATAATCATTTCCATTGAAACACAGGTTCCATGAAGTATGTCACTGATCCAAAGTCACCCAGCATGGCAGTGACAGAACAGGCATCCATGCCTAGATCTGCCTGCCCGCATACACTTGACCATTGTGCTCTAGCCCAGGTTAAATCATTTAGTGCTTCCAGTCCAAGTCTCTTGCTGTAAGAGCCTGCAAGTGATCATGGATGGCCCATCCCCTGCCTTCCTACGGGCAGGATGTTCTAATCTCTCTATTAGGGATGAGCTGTCTGATACACGAGCGTTACACGTCTGCCTCACACAAGGTCAAATAGTAAAATGTGAAAGAGAAAGTAGAGTCATGAGGGTTTTCCTGTCAAACTATGTTGTTCTTTTTTTGGCTTTTAACTTTCACCATTAAGAATGGATAGTTCAGCCTAAGAGATCAACAAATATTGGACCAGGACATTCTGAACAGCATCTCAGGCTGGGGAAAGCCTCTGTACATGGGTGCGGGCACAGTCCTGGTTTTTACTCTGACCAGTCCCTGTCTGTGATGTGGCCACTGGGTCCTTGCATATTTGAGGCTGGTCATCCATCAGAGGAAGTGGAATTTGCCCAGTAACATATAATGTGGTCTTTGTTTGGGCTTGACCTTCATTTATTGGCCCAAATAAGAAGGGAGCTTGTGAAAGGGACTCAAATAAGAGCTACAAAATGACCAAAGGCCCAGAGGATAAGATAATAAGAAAAATATAAACAGCTAATGACTAGTTAACTGCTAAATTATGGCTACTGCTGACTTTAACTTTCATGACAATAGTGAATTTTGTTCAGTGGCACTAAGACCTTTTAGTGTCCTTGAATTCTAACCAGGGAAGAATGAACTCTCCATTGATATATATTATATATGATAGATATATGCTTTTGTGGAGGAAGAAGCATAATTTAGAACTATAATGAATTAAATCATAGATAGAATTACAAAGAGAGAGAAAGTAAAATTCAAATGAGCAGAGGGAGGAGAGAGAAGTAGGGATGATGGTCCAGAAAAGCAGCTTTAAACCAGCTTTGGCTAAACTGTGGTCTCCTAGGAGACAGCAGGAAGCTTGGCATCTCCCATGAAACTGAAGCTGAAACATGCCTGTGTAACCAGCACACAGATCAAGAAGTGGGAACTGTCCGACTTTCATAAGTCACCCTGTGCTCCCTTTTAATCACTGTTCACCAAGCATAATGCCAATCTTGACTTCTAGTGATGTGAATTAATTTTGCCTATTTTTGAACTTTATATAAATGGAATCATACAGTATATCCTCTTTTGAGTCTACTTTCCTTTGTTCAATCATGTTTATAAGATTCACCCGCATGTTGCATGTGGTACAGATTATTCTCTTTGGTATGTAGTGCTGTAGTATTCAATGTATTGATCTGTTCTGCTGTCTGTGGGCATTTGGGTAGTTTCTAGTTTGGATCAACAGATACTTCTGCTGTGGGCATTCTATCTTCTTGTGACTGCTATGTACATACCCTACAGCTGCATTTCTGCTATGTATGTACCCAAAGATGAAATTGCTGTGTAACAGAGAATGCATGCATTAGTTAGAGCAGATATTGCCAAATAGTTTTCCTAAGCAGTTGTACCAGTTTACACTCCACCAGTAGCGTATGAGGGTTCTGATTATTCCATATCATCACTAAAACCTGGTATTTTCTGTTTTAATTTTATCTTTCTATTTTTTAAAAATATTTAAAATTTTTTTGTAGAGACAAGTTCTCACTATATTGCCCAGGCTGGTCCTGAACTCCTGGCCTCAAGAGAGCCTCCTGCCTCAGACTCCCAGAGTGCTGGAATTATAGGTGTGTGCCACCGTGCTTGCCCCTTCTATTTTCATTTTAGCCATTCTGGTGGTTAATAGGTGCTAGTATAACAGATGAAAAAGTTAAGGCATGGAGAGGTGCCTAACATTCTACATCTCACAGGTGGCAAAGCAGGAGTTTGAGCCCTCTTGGCCAGGCACCAGGGCCATACTCTTCCCACCTTGTTAATCCTCCCTTCTTCATAGATGCTTCATTTCCTGAGTGATGACCCACATCAGCCAGCTCTGGCCAGCTGACAACAGTGTGAAAGCACAGTTGGCTTCTGTGGGCCCTTGTATTGAGCCAACTTTAGAATGTCATTTCCAGACCTTAGAAAACTGCAGACTGCCACCAAATTTTACTTTGGCTTCAAATTTAAGCTTTCCAGTTCCATTAATGAATTTCCTAATGAGCCACAAACTCAGCTTACTTTCAGTATATCTCTTTGTCTTCTCTAGCCAACCTCTAAGGGAAGAGGCCAATTCCATGAGACAACTAAAGAAAGAGAGCCAGTTTAAAGCAGAGCCTTTCTGTAGGAAACCAGCCGGAATAGGCAACATTCTAGAGTGATCTGGCCTTTCTGTAGCTCTTGAAAAGTTTGCACATAATGACTGTGTAGCTACATGGAAAAAGGTTCATATAGTTATAAAAGTAAAGCAAGACAGAAAATATTATGATCACGGAAATTACATGTCATAAAACATACACGTGTGCCTACCTGCACATGTGTGTAAGAAAGAAAAAACAAAGACCTGATAGCGATTGTCTTAGGCTGATAGGATAATGGGTGAGCTTTGCAAAATTTTTGTATTTGCAGAATTTTTGCAAAGTGCTCATTAGTTTTGTAAAGAAAAAAATCTAAATTTGTAACTTCTAAAACGATATTTTTTTCTTTCATGTTTTTCCTACATATATCTAGGAAAATAACTTAGAATTATAATTATTTTGAAGCTCTGGAATTATTATGTTCAAAAATCACAGAAACAAAATGTAAAGATTAATGACAGGATAATCTGATGAAGTGAATAACAGCAGCCAATGTTCCAATCAGGAAATAATTCTGAATCAATAAAATAGAATCTGTTCCAGAACTAGAACTAAGGAGAGTATGCATCAGTGGGTATGTATGTGTGCATGTGTATGTGTAGATATACACATACGTGTTATTTATCAGTCTGTTTATCTTGATTCTTATTATACACCTGTTTGTAAGATGAGTAGAGGTGCTAAAGAACTGCAAAGTAAAATATGCTTAATGGTTGTATAATAGTAGATACTAGTCAATAAAATATATGTTAAAGTACATATTTTTATATATGTGTGTATATTTTAACACACTTGAATCATACATAAATCTGCATGGAAATACACAAAATGACATCATTAGCTATTTTTTGGTGCATGCATTCTGAATCATTTTCCTTTATACTTCATTGTATTTGGAGAATTTTTAATAATGAGCGTATGTTTGTGTTTAAGCGAAAACTATCAAATGGTGCCAGGTAATGTCTGAAACATTGGCTGCCCCTTGTAAGGTGGGTAAAGATACTGGAAAGGAAAAGGAAGTGTGGTAGAAACATAATGCTATTTTCTATTTTCCAAAGGGACATTGGATTATATTATTCAAACCTCAATTCTTTTTGCTCTTAAGTAGCCAGTGTAGTGGAAGAATTTTGACGGTTTTACTAGATCTTTTGCTAATAATGAGAATATGTTCTTAACTTTGTTTGCTTTTCAATGGTATGTTTTATTTTCTGTAAAATGTATGGGTTTAATAGCTTCTATTTCTTTACTTAACAGAGAAAAAATAATTATTTTTTAATGGTACATAATTTCTTATTGCTTAAATGTTTCACTGTACTTGGATGGATGGTGAGGCATTATTCATTGTTTGCACTTAATATTTATTAAAGCAAACAACAGAATACAATGCATATGAAAGCAAATAAATATAATTTGGTTTTTTAAAATTCATTTCTTTAAAATTCTTTCTTGTTATAAATATATGACAATATAGAAAACGAGGAAAAGGACGTAGAAGTTTAAAGAAAATAAAAGCTATATCTAATTTCACACCTTAGAAATAACCACTGTAAAATATTGATAATTTTCCTTCTTACATATTCAGCATTTTATTACCAGTTACTACTTTTAATGGATATTTATTGAGCACCATGGTATGCATTGCTGTACTTTGGAAAAAAGTGAATGAAAAAGGTAAACAAGACCCTGCCCCACATCATTTACTGTCTGCCTGGGTTCACTATATGTGTATGTGAGGGAGTGTACAAGAGGAAGGGGAGAGAATGGAAGGCAAAATAGAAGTACCTTGGCAGTTTAGTATAAGAAATTCCATTACAGGGGCATGTTAGACCATTTGCATTGCTAAAAGGGAATGCAAATACAAATTATTTGAGGCTGGGTAATTTAAAAAGAAAAGAGGCTTATTTGGTTCACGGTTCTTGAGGCTGTACAAGCATCTGTTCAGCTTCTGGTAACACCTCAGGGGGGCTTTTACTCATGAGTGAGTGAGGGAGAGAGATGTCAGGCTCTTTTAGGAACCAGCCCTTGTATGAACTAATAGAGTGAGAACTCACTCATTTCTGTGGGGAGGGCACTAAGTCATTCATGAGAGAGCCATCTCCATGACCCAAACACCTCCTGCTGTGCCCCACCTCCAACACTGGGAGTCACATTTCAACATGAGATTTGGAGAGGACAGACATCCATACTATATCAGGAGGAAACACAGTCTTTTAAAAAGGTATGTGTGTGTGTGTGTCTGTGTGTGTGTGTGTGTGTGTGTGTGTGTGTGTGTGATTTTTGAGCACACAGTAGACTGATTTTTAAGCAAATTGGCATTCTTTACATTCTATATAGTTTCCCCTCACTTAATATTATATTAAACAGTATTCTATACCATTAGATATGGCAGCATTAGATTATATTATAAAATCATGTCATAGCATATGTTACATCACATCACATTATACCATATCTTATGAATACATATCAATCCATTAGTTATTCCTTGATTGCTGGATATTCGGGTTATGATTTTTATAACATAAGTAATGCTACAATGAACATCCTCATATATTATAAAATTTTATCTTCTCCAACTGATTTTTCTTAAAATTTATTTCTAAAAGTAGAATTACTGGCTTACATGTGAAAAATAAAACTTTTCCAGGCTTCTGAGACACACCAGCAAGTTGGTTTTTACAGAGTCATGTTGATTGCCCATTCACTGTTTACTCACTGGAGAAACATTTTATGTGCAACCCTTTTGAAACTTCCTTTTATAAAACGTTGTGGACAGCATCCAGGAACACACCCTGTGTCCAGTTCTTTATGGCAAATGCTGTTTGGCAAGGGCTCTTTAGTTATTGTAAATTAAGCAAATAGAGCTGAGTTTTATGTATACCATAACAATCTTAGCAACAACTCTGTGAACTTAGTACCTCTCTGTGCATTCAGACTAGGAAATGTGTGTTCAATGCAGGTCAGAATAACAAAACAGAGCCATGTCACTGCAGTTTCCTTAGATCTTATTGTATGTAAGGCATGGAAGGCAGAAAAGACCACTAATAACTATCTAAGAAACAAATAAGCTCTAGAGACTTTGTGCCAAAATAAAAATGTTGTATGAACCTTGCTGCAACCAGTATTTTATATATGTCCTAGGAAAGCATTGATCTTTTAGGTCTAACAGGTCTGAATTTTGGATTTTATAGAAATAGGAATTAGCAAATTATCCTTCTATTTTAGGTATATGAATTTAATCAATGAAGACACAGGTTTTTTTCCCTTTTCTCAAACTTTATTTTTTACTGATATGTAACAGATGTGTATATTTTTGGGATACATGTAATATTTTGATACATTGATATAATGTGTAATGATCAAATCATGGTAACTGGGATATCTGTCTCCTTAAACATTTGTCTTTATGCTGGGAACATTCAAATTATTTTTTCACTATTTTGAAATATGCAATAGATTATTGTTAACTATAGTCATCCTATTTATCTATAGAAGACTAGGTTTTACTTTTTCTGTCTAACTATATATTTGTACATTGATCAACCTCTCTTCATCTCTCCCTCTACTGTCTTCTTCCCAGCTCTGGTAATTACCAATCTATTCTCTATCTTTATGAAATTCCCTTTTTAAACTCTCACATATGGTATGAGTGAGCACATGTGACTTTTATTTTCCTGTACATGACTTATTTCACTTAACATAATGACCTTCACTTTGAAAAAAATTGAATGAGATAGTTGTTTTCTCTGAAGCGGCTTCCAGTTGTGGACGTGGTGATGATAGAGTAATCAGATGAGCACACTTTTAGTTCTGATGACTTCGACTCTTGTGTTCTGTAGACTCATCTGGGGCACCCATGACTGAGACCAGGTTCAAGAATACGAAGTGATCTTAATGATCTAGAAATTTTCTCTTTCTGATTTGGAAGAGCTGCATGCAGCTCATTAAACTTTTGGACATAAGTGCTTTGATGGCTAACCATAATTTATGACAACATGCTCTTTTGTTCTATAGTTTTTAAACCCTATTTAATATTATTTAGTTCTATTTAAAATTATTAAAGTTTTTTTGATGACCCCATCCAATGAGGAAAAAAAAACTCATGTGCTTATTCTCATGCAATGGTCCTGATCTTAGAGCAGGTTCTTAGGATTAAAGTGGAAGTAAACATCCCCGTGCTTTAGGAAAGAATGCTGAGCTGATGATAGCTGACCCAGGGTGGGCTTGGGGTATCATGACTCTGTATGTTATGGTGCCTCTGCCCTGTCCTTGAGTTTTGATTGCTTTCCTGTCTCCTTTCCTTAAGTTATCCAGTAGAGAAACACTGTCCTGAGATCAGTACATTCCTCTCTTAATTAACTTTACTGGTGCTTAGTCATCAAAAGCCCTATTTAATATTTAGGCAGTATGAAAAGGAGCTGGAAGGGATTTCTTTTATTAGCAATAAGATACAGACTCTTAGAGCCCTATTAAATCAATTCTCGTTAGATGTTGATTCATAGGGCCAAGAGTTCACCAGCTTTCTGTTGCTGTTATGCTGTAGTTTGTATTTAAACAGGCTTTGTAGAGATACTCAAACTTAACGGATTTTGGACCCTGATCATTTCAATATGTCCTAAATTTATGAAGCTTCATAGCAGTAGGGTGTGTTTTGCAGTAGTCGTGTGGTTTGGGAAAGAGAGATAAACCGAGATAGTTTGGGACATAAAACAGGGCCCATTTGACTCTTACACTCTCATTCCACACAAGTCCACAAAACCAATCACAAAAGAAAATCAGGATAGGAATTTGAAAGTACCATGTGGTATACTTTGGAACTATTAAAAAAATCATACTATTGTAGGTTCATACATTACTGGGTGGGTGTTTAAACTGTTATTCCGTTTATGGAGAGCAATGTGGCTATAACTCAAAATTGCAAGTGTCTATAGCCTATAACCTAGCAATTTTGTCCCCGGGAATTATCCTACAGATGTACTTCACAGACCTGAAATGGTATATATTTGAGGTTAATTGTAACATTGTTTAAAATATACACCAATACAATACTGAAAAAACATACTATGGTATATCCAAATAATGGAATGCTATGTTGTTATAAAAAAACAAGTAAGAAGTACTCTATACTGATGTACAATGATCTCCAAGATATGATAAGTGACAATCAAGGCTCAGGACAGTTTTGTTCATTTTTGGAGGAAAAAAAAGGGAGAGCAGGAGAAGGGGAGGGATATTCATGTACAGAGAGATATTCTGTATATGCACAAAATACTTCTAGAAGCATATATGTGAAATACACAACTTTGACTCAGGGGAAGGGAATTGGGTAGCTAGAGGACAGAATTTAAGAGGAAAACTTTTTGTTGTAAAATTTTTATACTTTTCTAAATTTTGAACTATGCCATTGTAAAATCTAGTCAAAACATTTGCAAATGGAAGCTAAAAAACACTAGCTTGTGTGATATTGTTAGATGAATACTATGGGTTCATCAAAAGTTTATTTTTTTCTTAGACTTTAAAATAACACAACTGTGTGTACAATTGCAAGAAGTATTGTTTATGAGTTTCTACTTTTTATTCTAAGTGGGATACCAAGAGAAATATTCATTTTTACATTTTCTGCTTATCACTATACAACCCTAAACTATAAACATACATAAGTAGATGTCATTAAAATATTGCTGGAATTTAATCCTACTGCTTTTATGGGATGGATAGTATGTTGATAAAATATTGAGTTTTAGTTTTCTGAGATCTTGACTGGGACATCTGGAAAGAGTGTCAGAGATTGTTTGGTTGAGCCCTGTTTCACCCAATGGGAAGGACAGCCCAGGGAAATTAAGCCACGTGCTTAAGGTTCACAGATAGTCAGGTGTGCCTAGCTGGCTTTATGTTTTATTTGGTTACCTTAAGAATATATCTTTGGCTGGGCATTGTGGGTCATACCTGTAATCCCAGCACTTTGGGAGGCCGAAGTGGGTGGATCACTTGAATCCAGGAGTTCAAGATGAGCCTGGCCAACATGGTGAAACACCATCTCTACTAAAAATACAAAACAAAAAAAAGTTAGCTGTGCATGATGGTGTGTGCCTGTAATCCTAGCTATTCAGGAGGCTGAGGCAGGAGAATCACTTGAACCTGGGAGGCAGAGGTTGCAGTGAGCCCAGATTGCACCACTGCATTCCAGCCTGGGTGACAGAGCAAGACTCTGTCTCAACAACAACAACAACAACAAAAGGATATATCTTTGACACAGGAGATCACAATTATGCCAATGAATTTAACTTCACCCCAAATGCCTCTAAATAATAGGAATCTTATCAAACAAGAAGCAATTGGGAAAGTAGCTTCCAGTCTGTAACCCAAAGGAGTTCTCAGATCTTCAAAAACTCAGAGTTACTTAAAATATTTAGTCAATTAAAAAGTTAATAAAAAAAAGATTGCAGGTTAAAGGAAAATGAAATTAAAATAAGTGGTAATGAAACCCGATTGTACGACATAATATGTCAAAAATAGTTCTTAAAAGAAGTTATAAAAAGTACCAATATCCTTAGTAGAAAGGCTATGATCCTTTATTTGGTAGAGGAGAAGAGGAAAAGGGAAAATTCCATAGACATATCTTTAGATACTGTTCTATTCTCTATGGTGATAGAGAAAATAGGATTAAGTGATTTAAAAATATGCAAGTAATTGCTAAAAAAAAAAGTTGAGAGTACATATTACTTCTGAATAACCAAAAAAAAAAATAGAAAAAAGATCTAAGAAAGCTTTGATCCCTAGAAGGCCAAGGGAGCAGCAATAAATCACAAAATAAAATGACGCAGAAAGATCAAATACTGTATATCAAATTTGTTCAACTTCTTAAAAAATAAAGACCCTCAGATTTAATAGAAAACCAAAGTCAATGTGATTACCAGAGACCTGCCTAAACAAAGTGACGCAGAAAATGTAAAAATAAAGAAACAAACATTGTGGTAGGCAGAATGCTACAATGGGCCTGAGGTTCTACCCTATCCAACCCTCTGACCTGGTGTGTGTATGCACCTTACATAATTCTCCTGGAATGTGCAGTGTGATATGATGCAGTGGACTTGGAGAAAGGAGAATTACCCAGATGGGCCTGATCTAAACACAGAAGCCCTTTAAGAACGGAGTTTTCTCTGACCACTAGGAAGGGAATGTCAGAGAGAGAGAGAGAGAAGTGTGAGAGGTTATTGACTCTGGGGGGTTCTCCAGTGCTGAGATGGAGGAGCCACATGTCCAGGATCTCCGAACAGTCTCCAGCCAACAGCTGGAAGACAGCAGGGACCTCAGTCTTACTATTGTAAGGAAATGCGCTCTGCCAACAACCTGATGGAGCCTGGAAGCAGATCTTTCCCTAGTTGGGCCTCCCACAGGAGGACACAACTAAGCCACACCTTCCTCTCAGCCTTATGAGAGCCTGAGCACATGACCCAGCCAAAATGTGCCAGGCTTCTGACCCGTGGAACCTGAGGGATAGTCAATTCTGTGGCAAATTGGTGTTGTCACTGGGTTTGTGGTGATTTGTTACATCACAAGAGAAAACTAATACAGATACATCACCCACTAGTAAATTCTAAACAAGAAGGTTGGAGTGGTGCTATTAATGCCAAAAAAGTTGGAACTCACAAACGGCAAAAACATTAAGTGGAACAAAGTAGGATTTTTAATTTTAAAAGGAACAGCTAATAAGTATATAAAAGTAAACAACATTATTTGATTAAGATAGCCTTAGATTCAGCTGTTAATATAAAAGTTTTAATACTAAGAGAAATAGACAGATGCTCAACTAGAGATAATAGAACATTTGTAACAGTGCAACAGGTCAAACAGACAAAAAGCAAATGGGATTGTGGTGATATTTTAGGATTAGATTAAGCACAGCAATCATTAAACTAGGGATTTAAATGTTGAGAAATGAAAAGAGTACTAAGAGAGAACTTGGGGTAATAAAGAAATCAAGAAACATAAAAGTAGAAATTAACAATTTAAAGAAAAAGTGTAGAATTAACAAGCTAAAATTCAGCTGGCTTGTTTCCTTAAAAAAAAAAAAAACCTCCAAATAAGACTGTTCAAGGAAAGAAAGAGAAAAGAACAACTTTAGAACATCAGGAATAAGAAGGGAAATATAAGCACTGGTACAAAGAAGATTAACATTTACAAGAGAAAGCTAGTCTAAATTCTTGGTACTCAAATTGTGGTCTACAGACCAGCAGCCATGGTTTCACTGGGAGCTTGTTAGAAATACACACTCACTGGGTGTGGTGGTGCATGCCTGTAGTCCCAGCTACTCAGGAGGCTGAGGTGAGAGCATCACTTGAACCCAGTAATTTGAGGCTGCAGTGAGCTGTGATTGCAGCACTGCACTCCACCCTGGCCTGGGCAACAGAGAGAGAACCTGTCTCAAAAATAAAAATAAAAATAAATACAGACTCTCAGGCCCTACCCCAGAGGTACTGAATCAGAATCTCCATTTTAGCAAGATCCCCAGGTGATTCATCTGTACTTTAATTTCTGTAAATCAGTGATTGTCCGCAACAATCACTTTCAGAGTTAGAAGAAAATGCTCTCAAAGATTTTGATTTCACTGGCCTGGACAGCAAGACTTTTGAAGACTACCAAGATGACAGTAATGTAAAGCCAGAATTGAGAATCACTGCTCTAAATTATCCTATGCAGATAAATTTTAAAATCTCAATGTAATAAATGACTTTTCAAAAAAATGCAAATTTTCTGGGGAGAGGGGTAATTAAGTTAAACTGTGATACATCATTTGAAAAAACCACCATTAACAGAACAACTTAAAAATGTGTCAAATAGCCTCCTAAAAGACAATGGAGTCCTCTGGCTCCAGTGCATTCTTTCTGGAAGAAACATACCTTCATCCTGGGACTCATAAAATTTTTAAAGGGAAAGTTTTTATTGTGAGTAATTTATATTTTAAAATTACTAATCACTTAAGGAAATAAAGCAATGTAAGTGAAAGCCAGAGGCAGCAGAACCAGGACTGTAAAATATATAGCCACTAGAATCAACAGCTACAGAGTAATAAAATACTTGCTGTGTTAAAAAAAGTCAGGCAAATATGAAAATATGAATAAAGAACAAGCAAATTTAAAAACAGCTCATTAAAATAAGTAATAATTTAAATAAAAATCTAACAAGTATGTTACATAGCAGATTAAATATTGCTGAAGATTAAACAGTGTAAGATGAATTTTTAAAAATCTAGAATTAAGTGAGAAACAGAGATGATAATATGAAAGGAATGTTAAGAGTTAAAGAGGATTGAGTGAGGAAGGCTAGCCAGAGTTCTAGAAGGAAAAAAATAAAGAATGGATTTAGGGCAATATTTGAAGAGATATTGGTTGAGAATTTCCAACAGTTGATGAAAGGCTCTGATCAAGATTTTCATTAAGAAATTTCTAAGCAGGATAATAAAAATAAATCTACATCTAGACTAGTCTTAGTGAAGCTGTGGAACACCAAAGACAAACAGAAGGTCTCAAGAGCAGCTGGGGAAAAAAAATTGCTTCAAAGGAGTAACAACCGGACGGATACTTGATTGTCAGCAACAGAGCAATAATACCTTACGTATCCTCAGAGATATTTTTGAGTAACATGTGTAGGCTTTAGTGATGGATTGGGTATGAGATCATGAAGGAAGCATGTCAAGAATATCCATCAAGTTCTGGAATACAAAAGATGACTTCATTGAAATTCAAAATTACTGAAAGAGATCCAAGCTTGAGGGAGAAGTTCTTGAATTTGCTTTTGGACAAGTTGAGTTTGAGGTGCTTTTTAGACATCTAAAAGAAGATGAGGTTCCTTTTCCATGCCATCATCTAGCTCACAGTTTCTAGCTTGTGTAAAAGCATATTACAAGAAACTTGGTCAAATGTCTTGCTGAATTGGACTCAGTATTCCATCGATATCAATCCCTTGTCTATAATAAATGAAGTTTGGTGTAAATTGATTTTAAGTTGTAACTCAGCCACTTACTGTGTGACTTTGAACATAATATACTCAATGTTGAAGCATCCCAATTTTTTCATCTATATCATGGTAATAAAATTATATATTAATAGCTTATTGAGGTGTCATGAGGACTAAAAAGAAAAAATATCTTAGAAACATTTGCTACATAAAATGTCACACAAATCATCATCTGTCAGTGATTTCTAACTTCTCAGAATCTTTTTCCCTACAAGTGCTCATTCATCACCTGTTTCATTAACTGTCTTTCCAGAATTTTATTGGCATTGATTTTAAGCAGAACCCACTTTTCTCTTTTGAAATGTGGAATGACATTGATCTGACTTTGAGCTCTTAGAACCTATCCTCAGATGGTTTGCTATCATATTTCAAAGTTATTTCTGGGCCCTGGGTATGATTTGACTCAATTGGCAACCTGAAGTCAGTATAAAGCACCTGTGTGCTTTTTTGTTTTAATTTTATCTATCTCTTGTCTTGGGCTCCAGTTTCTTATTTTAACTGGAAAATAGTCTCTTCCACAGAGAAAGTGGAAGAAAAAAGATGTTGAAGAGGTCTGATTTTTCCACTAGCATCTGTTATCTAGCATCATACCATCTGCCCCAACCAATGTTGTTTCTTCTTTGTATTGCCCTGGAACATAATTTCAGAGAGCATTTAGTTTTAATGTCTTTTATAATTATGAGCTTTTCTGTATATGTTCTTATAGATTTTTGTCATTTAATTTTTATTTTTATTTGTCTTTAGGATATGCTTTTCAAAAATATGAATGCTTCCATCTTGAGTTTGTAGTTTTTACTACATATATAGCCTCATTAGAGGACAGTACTTTGCATCTGACAGCCATTCCATGTTTGTATGTTTATAAGAATGATTGTACAGATGAATGAAACAGAATTTTCTGTATAGCCATACTGGTGACTTAAGATGTCTTTCCCTTTCCCTTTTATTAAGGTCATTCACAATTATATTATCAACTGCTTTTCATTTATACATTCTATTCCTTTTGAATTTGACCTTTTGATAATGCATACATTTTTTCATATGTTTTAGAAAAATATGATTTCCTGAAATCCTTTTCTCCATCTGATTATGCCCAGCTTTTCATTCATTCAGTGTTATGAATTCTGAGATGATCTCTTTCTCTAAAGTCTCTGTCACTTCAGTGTCAAAGTGACTTTTTTATTTTTGGTGTCTGATCTCGTGGGGACAGCTAGGATGAATGGGTCTCTCTTTCCATTTGTTCTTTTATCCTGAGCTTCTTCACAGTGTGATGGCCTTTGGATTCCAAGAAGAACATGAGTAGAGGCTGCAAGGACTGTTGAGGTCAAGGCTCAAGGTTAGGCTGATAGACTCCAGCTCGATAAGGGGTGCTACAAAGAGCTGGTAGCCACATTTAACTTATAACATATGCTATTTGCATTCATTTTCATGTACTTTTTCAATAGTTGTTGATTGTACTGTGCTATGTGATCTAGAAACCTAAGATAAGTAAGAGCAGTGGAATCATCAACATTTTAGCACACTTTTATTTTCAATTATACCTTTTTGTATTCAGGTTTAGTGCTTTTAGCAGAAATCCTCCTTCTGGCAGTTGTTTGGCACAGAGAAACTGATTATTAGTGATAAACTCAGTTAATATATTTTGGAAACAATGACTGAGAAACAGTGGCCATATGGGTCCCTTCTCTTCAGGAGACAGAACAACAAAGTAGTTTTGTCACAGATAAGCTAATTACACCTGCCACTGGTTTAGATAACTGTTCTAAATTTGTTTTACTTACTAATTTTCAAACCTTGATGTGATGTCACTGTATTAAAATAAAACTCAACCCCCTCCCCACCCGGCTTTTGCTCCATGAATGATCTAGAACAGGGATTCCTAATCCTGACTGGACATTGAAACCCACTAGAGAGCTTTGAAAAAACTACACTGTCCCAAAATTGTCATGTAGTTGGGTGGGTTAAGGGGAAAGAGATTGGTGGAATTCAGTTGGGAGTATTATTTTTCAAGCCTCCAAGTAAATCTAAAGTGCATTCAGAATAGAGAAGTACTACTTTAAACAGGGGTTTGAAATTTTTTTCTATAAAGGGCAAGAAAGTAAATATCATAGACATTGCAAATCATGAGCTTTCTGTTGGAAGTACTCAACTTTGTAGTACAAAAGCAGCCATAAGTCTTAGGTAAACTAATGAGCGTGGCTATGTTTCAATAAACTTTATGAACATTAAATTTAAGTTTTATATATATAATTTTCACATTATGAAATATTATTCTTTTGGGAGTTTTTTCCCAACCATTAAAATATAAAATGATTCCCAGCTAATGGACCATACAAAAACAGGTGATGGGCCTGATTTGGCCCAGAGGTCCAATTTGCTGACCCCTATTCTAGACAACTCTGACTAAAATTCTCTCTACTCTCACTAAAATGTTTCTCTCATAGACAGGGAAGAGGTTTTCATCATCTTTAAAAAACTGTCACTTTTCAGTCAGTATGATCTTTTTCTTTGTAAACAGCTTTATTATGGTACAATGTACATGCCATAGATTTAACCTATTTTAAGTGTACAATTCTATGATTTCTAATAAATTTATAGAGTTCTGCAATTATTACCACAGTCAGATTTAGAATACTTTCACTATCCTCAAAAGTTCCCTTTTGACTATTTGCATTCAGTCTCTTCCCATCCTGGCCCCAGGTCTCACTACTCTGCCTCTTTTCTCTGTAGATTTGCCTTATCTGGACATTTCATATGTAGATGATATAATACATCATCTTTTGCCCATGGCTTCCTTCATTTAACATACCGTTTTTTAGTTTATCCATGTTGTAGCATGCATGAGTCATTTATTCCCTTTCATTGCCACATAGTATTCTATCGTATGGATATACCTCATTTTGCTTATCCATTTACTCAATGGATTGTTTTCACTCCCTATCTATTATTGAATAATGCTGCTGTGAGGAAATTCCTTTCCATTCCATTTGTGGAGAATTTTTATCATGAAGGCGTGTAGGATTTTGTGACATGCTTTTTTGTGTGTGTATTAAAATGATGATGTGGTTTTTACCCTTTTTTCACTAATATGGTATATTACATTAATTAGTTTTTATATGTTACAAATCCCACTTAATCATGGTGTATAATTTGTATGCGTTTCTGGATTTGTAATATTTTTAGAGATTTTGTGTCTATATTCCTGACAGTCTCTAATTTTCTTTAATTGTGACATCTTTGTTTAGCTTTATATCAGGCTAATATTGCCTCGTAGAATGAAGTAGAAAGTGTTTTTTCCTAAACTTTGTTTCCTCAATAAGGAAAAAAGGATTGTGAAGGATTGGTAGTAATGAACTTCTCCCCTCTTAATTTATCTTGGAATGCCTTTGTTTTGCCCTCATTTTTGAAAGATAGTTTTGCTGGAGAGTAAATTATTGGTTGACAGGAAAGCAGGAATAGCTAGGGACTTTGCAGTTGCCACTGAGTATGTGTGCAGCCTCCCACATAAGTACAGCCTCTCAGACCACCAGGGATATATAGGAGCTTATCAGGGTTCATATAGCTGTCTCATTGCCCAGATCTCCTTGTTAAATTTCTGGCTTGTCTGCATGTTAGTTGTCCCAAATAGGATCACAGTTTCATTGTCTTCCCCCATTCTTTTGCCTCTGGAATTGCTGCTGTTTCTGACAATGCCCTGGGGCATGAGGTTTTGCTGTGCCCTATTCCAAATCAATCTGGGTTCCTTCTGTAGCAAAAACTGCAGGTTTTCATGGCTTGTCTCACTCTGGTAGAACTACCAGCTGGCAGGTATTGGGGAAGTGTTGGAGGTGATAAGGTAATAGGAGCAATCCCAAGCTAAAATGCCACAGACTTCCACTGAGGTTCAATAGTTTTACTTGAATAAATGCTTCTCAACTTGTTACGTGCCTTTGGTCTGTTTCCAGGGTCCTGAAATAGTTGTTTTTGACAATTTTTTCTAGTTTTAAAAATCATTGCTTTTTGGAGAAAATTTGCAGAGTATTTTGCACTGCCATTTCAGATATCCTGCATTACAGTGTTTTTAATTCCTTGATTAATGCTTTCATTGTTAGGCAATTTATGGAAAACCAACTCTTTTTCGGTTGCTATCAACAAAATCTGTAGCAGGTTTATCAGCTTAAGAAAACCTACTGGATTTTAGTTTATAATATTTAAAAGCAACACTAAAACAGCAAATGGATTATATAGAAGAATGAAAGTTTTAAGTATTAATTCAGTATAATTAAATGTTGTATAATATAGGTTGAATAACTGAGAGCAGAATTCAATAGATTCATATCTGAAATAGGTTTTCTTCTGAATGGCAGTGCTCCCATCTAGGACCATGGTGTCAGTGGTTCCTTATCAACTTAGTGCCCCCCATGTGAGCAGACTGAATTGAGCACTTGTAATATCAAGTGCAAAACAGGTAGGAAAATGACTTTGTTATGTATAGCAGACAAAGAAGAAACTGGCATCAGCTTCCTGAGCCTTCATGCATCTCCCATTCCCAGTCTTAAGGAAGGCCTTTCTCTTGGTCCTGGCCTATCCCTGGGAATAAGTAGGATCAGCAGTAGATGTGACAGTGACTTATTGCTCCAGTCCCCATCACTGGCTTAGGGAACATCATAAGAGCCAGTGGGTTTGGGTCTTAGAAATACGTGAGCAGCGAAACCCACTAGTCCCACCTCTTGCATTCAGTTCAGTCTGTTTTTTGTGTCACTCTTTTCCCCCCATTCTTTCCTGCACCTCCCCAGAGGCCATTATATCCAAAGTGGGAATCAATTCTCACTGAGCATTTATTCCTGAGATTTTCTTGTAAAAAGTATGAGTCCTATTAATAACAAAATTATTTAATTTTACTTAGGGAGGCAGAGTTTAACAATAGCATGCAGTCAACTTTTTGCTAATAATGATGAGTGTTTTTTTTTCCTTTTTTCCCCTAATTATAGGGAAAAACGTAGTTCACTAGCAAGTTGACCTGCTCTCTTGTTTTCATTCACCAAACAGGACTCTAAAGAATTCATGCAACTTTGCAGAGGAACAATATTAAGACAGCACTATTTCTATAGTTAAACTAGCATGACTAGCTTATAAATCAAAGTAATGCTATTGACAACACATATATGTGTTGTGTATTTCTTTTGGCAAAGTTACAACTTTAAAGAATTGACATTTTGGATCACCATGTGGTAGTTTAGCCATAACAGGTTACTAATGAGGGAATCAAGACAGAGGCAGATGTTTCCTTAAATGTGAGCTTACATAAGCCACTTTAGTCGGTTCTGGTTTTAAACAATTGCATTTCTTAGGGAGCAAGTTGTACACTGGCTCTTCCTTCTGAAAATCAATGCCTCCCCCTCATGAACGGTATGCTGTGCAGACAGGAACCTCATGGTGAGAAACAGCGTAACTTTGATTGTTGCTGCTCTTTTAATGTCATGCTAAATGGAATGTCACTTCGCAATCTCTCAACCGCAGCAGTTTCCTCTTCTCATTCAAATCTAAAATACAAGTATTTCCCTATCTACTGTTTGAATCCAAAATGTTTATTTGGCAGACTGGTGCAAGTTGAATTCTGAAAGGAAATCTAGTTTTAAAAATGTCTTAGAACATTATGTTCAGGGTTAAAGTCAAGGACCGTATTTCCCACACGTGTTGTTTTCCAGGCAATTTTCCTTGAATTTTTTTGCAGAAGAAGCCAGGATGGTGCTTATAGGTTGAAGGGAAATGGTAGCAGCAGACCCAGAGAGCAAAGAGACCCACGTGCATTTCCCTGATTAATACTTTATTCATTTATACTTCCTTCTTACTTCAGAAAGGATTTGAGGTGGCTTACTGATGTAACCACAGTTGTGCTAGAAGAGAGAAGGCCAAAGGAAAGAAGAGATCAGCCCACGTTACTCTAAACTGAATCACTTACAGTCCCCACCATTTGCGAATCCCATTTTCCTCTCATGTTCTGGGAGTCCAACCAGGAAAGGAATGTGTTGGGTCTGGATTGTTGAGGCCCAAGAGTAAGGCGCTGGGTTTGAAGGACAATATCAGTCACACTGCCCTTCCTTCCTGACCTCACTCTCTGGAAGACCCCAGATTTGGATTTTGGAATAACCCATTTCTAGTTGAGACCTCTAATGTCAGAAGACCACAAAACTTCATCTTTTAGTCCTATTTCATTATGTCTACTCTTGAAATTAGCTCCCTCAACATGATACATTTTCCTATTTTGCTTTGAGATATCTGCTTCTCTTTCTAGCATCAGCCACATGTCTTACATTAGGACCTTTAAGTCAACAAGTAGGAGATTAAAGAGAATTAAAGGCAAGTATTTCAGGTAGGCCCAGGGAATAAGGGCATTAGGTGGCAGGTTAGCTGGATGGTGCAGCAGCGTTAAAATTATCCTTCTATAATTCTGTTTCATGAATAGAAGATGAATGGACTTTCTTAAAATATTTTACAAGGCCAGTTAAGAGCAGCAAGGTACAGCATGGTAATTGACCCTCTTGTCTAATTAATTTATCTGGGTTCAAACTGGAGGTTAGCCATTTTTTAGCTGTATGACCTTGAACAAGCGGCTTAACTTCTCAGAGCCTGTTTGCCCATCTGTAGGATGGTTATAACAATACCACCTATCTCCAGATTGTTATGAAGGTCAAGTAAAATTATGCACATAAAAATTCAGGCATCACCTGACACATGGTAATCCCTCAGTAAATGTCAGTAGTTATTGTGTCTAAACCCCTCAACCTGTTGTCACTGTAACTCTGCAACTTCATTGTTTAAGGAACTGAGTGACTATTAGGAGAAATTAAATTCCCTGTCAATCTTCTGGGAAATAATTTGCAGATAGATAAGGACCCCAAAGCACTACTGGCTACATGTTCACTGGGCTATGGTTTTTTTTACTTGTTCAATGAACAGATGGGAATTGAGGATCTGTAAAGTTCATTTTCATGTGAAAATTCTCTCTGAGTGAAAGGACGCTTCTTTGCTCGTCCAGAGATACATATTTCCTCTGAGAAGAGCCTCAATTGCATTGCAAAATGAAGAGATTCAAGGGCTATAGTGCAGTTACTTCTACAGAAGACATTAGCCCATAGTGTCCTTTCACCCAGGGCTTTCCAATCCTTGGATGAGGGAGTAAAGGCATCCGTAGGTCTTGGAGAATCAGGGCCTCATGTTTTAGAGCCCTAAGTCACTGAGTGTGGCTGTGACTTAGAATCACTGTGTAGGAAGTTGAAAGAAAATCTGCCAGCCCATTCTTGGCCAAGAGGCTAGATTTGGAAGCCAAGATTTACTTGACTTGCAAACAGTTTCTGTGTTAGAGTGGTAGAATTATGGATGATTGATTTTTTCAATTCAGTTTTATTTTTTCAAGTTCTCATACATCAGTATTATGAGAGATACGCACATAACACAAAGCAACAGTAAATTAATAAAATTATGTACAAATAATTGAGTAAGCTCATGTATGAGAAGGGCCTCATATCATCTAGATGTTATAGAAATGTAAACAGAAAAGGCACACACTTTGGATCACAAAGGGTCTGGATTTGAATCGGGTATCAGCACTTTCTGAGTGACCCAATGTCAGGACATATGTTCTCATTTTCTGTAAAATGGGGAATGCTTACCTGATTCAGCAGCTGTGCAGATTAAATGAGATGTTGTGAGTGAACAGCCTGGCAAGGTCAGTTTCTGTTTCTTCTCCCTGTTGAGGGAGTATTTGATGGTGTGAGAAATGGGCTGTGAACGATTCATCAAGACTGATGTTTAAAGTGAGGATAACTCACTTTGTTGTCAGTTAAGCCTATCTAACCCCTTTTTTCTCATCCATCCATCATGTTATTTATTTATACATACATGCATGCATTCATTTACTTACTACTTTATCCCTGTTATATCACATGTCCTGTAGTGTACAAGATGCTATTGATGCAGAGATGAATGAAATAGGTGACTTTGTTTGGAACTTGTGGATTCATATACAAATACAGGGATGCCCCCCTGCTCCTTAAGCACTATCTCATGTGTTGGCATTTAAACATAAAAACATGATCACAGTAAAAACATGAAGATTAGTCCTTGAATTAAAGATACTAGAAGTTTGATATTCTATGTGTCCAAAGTTGACAATATTTATGTATATGTGAACATGTGTATATTTATATTTCTAATAATCATACATCTGTATTAAAAGTAAAAGCAATATTTTTTCATGTGATTCCTCTCATCTACTCATTTTTGCAGCTTATTTTACTTATATAGTGACATATTGATATTACGTATTAGAAATCTACATTTGCAAAGATCAGCTAAGTTTATGTTTAAGATTGAGAGTAATCTGGAAGGATTGTGTCTAGGCAATTACATTTTTATTCTTAATTTTAAAACTCAGTATTAAAATAGTTCACTGTCTTCTATTTTCTGTATACTATCTGGGACAGTATGTGGTACTGAGTTACTTAATATTTTAGATTTCTTCTTTAGCTGTACATTTAAATTCCTTTCTTCTTTTAGTGCCTGACATTTCACCCAAGAATGTCACCTGATGCATTTAATGTGGGAAAATATTCATCTTCTTTAGCTTTCTTTTCTTTGATTAATTTTTAGTTCTTAATTACTATTATGAGAAACATGGATTCTATTTTGTTTCACTTCGGAAAAAAAACTTTGCTTTCTACTATTTCCGAAGTGTTATAAGCAGTATGAAGAGTTTTAAGTGGTATGCCTGATACTATAGGAGGTAAAGAATTGCTGGCATGAGTTTCAAACCAAGAGACAATAAGATATTGTGCAGTGGACCATTGATAAAGAGATGGCAGCATGGGACTCCTCACCATTATGTTAGTTATTAGAGCCTGAACGTGAGAAGAAATCACTTCTCTGCTCTCTACGAGTCTTTTCTATTCGTTATTAGGTTACTATAGATAAATTCTTAACACCTATCCAAGGTCTTGATTCTTCTCTTTCAAAACTGGGTGCAAATCGATTTTTGTTCATGACATAGTCTTGTTTTGATGTTAAACTTGTTGCAGAATCAGTCTGAGGTCTGGCTGCAGTGTTGTTTATAAAATTCTTGCTTCAGGATCAGGCTGCAAGTAAAAACATCATTTAGAAGAGCTTTTGGCTCTTCACAAAATTGTCATGAACTTTTGAAGAAGAACTTGGAATTATATACTGCTTTGGAGAATACTGCAGTAGAATTTCATGATTTTTTTTATGTGCCATGACAATTTTTGAAGATTCTTTTTTTCTTATAATCCTCATTTAACATGTATATTCATCTGATCATTATAACTGCTCAGAGAATCATTGGAAGTATAAATATCTTGGGTCATTTTGATACAGACATTTTCTAGTTGTGAAAGGAAAAGGGACAGACATTGAGTAATAGTTAGATAAAGTATTTAATATGCAAGTATAGAGCAGTAATAATCTTTATAATTTTTTTCTCCATGTCCTTCCATGAATTTTCCAAGTGAACATGTTACATGTTAAATTGATTAATATTATGACCCAATTAGATTTTACCTTCTTTATGTACCTGTCTGTAGATACCCAAAGCCTCCAAGTATACTGATTTGGATGATTTTATACACGTTCCTTAAGACCATTTTCTGGTAGCAGTATAACTCTGAATTGCATTAAAGGAAAAGGTAAACCATTTTGTAGAACTAAGTGTGATTTTTCTCAATTTAAACTCTACATTCTCCCTATTTGGAGCTACTTAATGATTTGCGGTGTCATTTCCACTCCTGAGCCAGTACAGCTTTATTTTTTACTTAATTATCGCAATTAAGAATATATTTAAAATCTCAACTTTTTGATCTTCCTAGTAGATATTTTTGTTGGTCAGTGTCAAACAGAGAACCTGTAGGAGATATGTATTAGGAGATTTATTGCAAGGAATTGGCTTATGTAATTTTGAGGACTGACTAGGCTTGGCTGTAATCCGTGAGGCAGGTCGTCAGGAAGGGTAGATTGGAACCCTCAGGCATGAACTTCCACTGACTTAATCAGGCTTGTTCAGATTATCCAGGATAAGTCCTCTTACTTAAAAATCAACTGATTTTTGGTTTTACAACCAAAAAATAGCTTCACAGCCACACCTAGTTTAATGAATACCTGGCCAAGTTCACACATAAAATTGACAATCACAAAATTTAAATGCAAACATTTCAAATTTAGCAAACTAATATAGATTTATGCGTAATTGTATATGTTTGATATCAGTTGAAACTAGTTGTTCCTTTTGTGGTTGCAATGAAATGCACATTGTGAAAGTGAATGTTGAAGTCCTTCGAATGTTGGGCGAGGGAAAAGGCATGAGCAAGATGATGTAGGCAGCTGCCCCTGAGATTCTGTCCCCATAGCTAAGGCAGACAGGTGGCTATTCTAAGATCTCGAGGCAAGTACACCCCAGCTTGCTCAGTCTTCTCTCTTGCTTCTCAGACCTAGGCTTTCTGAAGGGCTCTGTCCAATAAGTGGAGAGGGATTTCCTTGGCTGTTTAGAGTGTGTCTGTTGCCAAATAATGATCAGAAATAGCCAGGCTTAAGCCCAGAAGCTTTGGAAGCCAAGGGAGGGTACCCTGAGTTTTACCAAGAATACTGAAGATATTAAAAAAGAGGTTCTCCAGTGGTTATCAGAAAACAGGTCACAGATAATACGCATCTGAAAACTGAATGACCACTATATTTTCTTGCTTCTGCTCCAACTTCAAGGATAAAAGCTCCTTAAAAGCACAGATTATATATACTCAGAGCATGTCATACTGAATAGCATAAATGTCAGTTAGTGTCCCAGCAAGAAATAGTACACTCAAATTAGCATGTCATAGTGAATAGCATAGATGTCAGTTAGTGTTCCAGCAAGAAATAGTACACCCAATAAGGTGAGGAGGATTTAATCAAAAGTTTTGTTTAAAAAGATGTGGGCCAGCTCCTGAGAACCCCCAAATGATAGTGTAGTACTCTACAGCCATTATCATCCTCAGTCTTGGTGGGTAGGAAGGGAGGGATTACTGAAAGCATAAAGAGGAAGTCTAGGACTGAGAGCTACCCTCATAGGTGCTATGACCTTTGCTGAAGCAATGTAATTAGTCTTCTGGAGAGGGAACCAAAGAAGAAGAAATACAGTATTCTGATTCTGAAAATCCACCTCACTCTCTCCCTCTAATCACCTGCCAGGGTTTCCAAGTGGTTGAACCCACAAAATATCAGAGGGCCAACAGTCCACCAATGTGATCCCTCAAAATCAGCCATCTGAGGCCACAATGGAGAGTGGGTCCAGAGGGGCACACAGAAGATAGGAGGCCCTCCACTCACATTATACAGCAGCTCCAAGCACGTGAACCTGAATAAGCTATGTCATTTCTCTGAGTCTCAGTTTTCGCACCTTAAAGTAATGTAATCATAGTTATTGGGCTGGGTTATTTAGGTGCAGATAGTACATGTAAATGTAAATTACTCTTTGTTTAAACTTTTATTTTAGGTTTGGCATATATGTGAAGGTTTGTCACAGGGAATTGTTGTAGAGATTATTTCATCATGCAGGTATTAAGCCCAGTACCCAATAGTTATCTTTCTGCTCTTCTCCCTCCTCTCATCCTCCCCGCTCAAGTAGACCCCATTGTCTGTTGTTTCTTTCTTTGTGTTCATAAGTTCTTATCACTTAGCTCCCATTCATCAGTGAGAACATGTGGTATTTGGTTTTCTGTTCTTGCATTAGTTTGCTAAAGATAATGGCGTCCAGCTCCATCCATGCAAAAGACAGGATCTTATTCATGTTTATGGCTGCATAGTATTTCATGATATATATGTACCACATTTTCTTTATCCAGTCTGTCACTGATGGGCATTTAGGTGGATTGAAGTCTTTGCTATTGTGAATAATACTGCAATAAACATTTGCATGTGTGTCTTTATCGTAAAATGATTTATATTCCTCTGGGTATATACCCAGTAATGAGATTGCTGGGTTGAATGGTAGTTCTGCTTTTAGCTCTTTGAGATATTAACATACTGCTTTCCACAATGGTTGAACTAATTTATACTCCCACTAACAGTGTATAACTCCCATTTCTCTGCAGCCTTGCCAGCATCTGTTAATTTTTGACTTTTTAATAATAGCCATTCTGATTGGCGTGAGATGGTATTTCATTGTGGTTTTGATTTGCATTTCTCTGATGATTAGTGATAGTGAGCTTTTTATCATATGCTTGTTGGCCACATGTATGTCTTCTTTTGAAAAGTGTCTGCTCATGTCTTCTGCCCACTTTTTAATGGGTTTATTTGTTTTTCTCTTGTAAATGTGTTTAAGTTCCTTGTAGATGTTGGCTATTAAACCTTTGTCAGATGCATAGTTTGCAAATTTTCTCCCATTCTGTAGGTTGTGTTTACTCTGTTGACAGTTTCTTTTTCTGTGCAGAAGCTCTTAAGTTTAATTAGATCACACATGATTCTTGCTTTTGTTGCAATTTTTTTTGGTGTCTTTGCCATGAAACCTTTGCTCATTCCTATGTCCAGGACGGTATTGCCTAGGTTGTCTTCCAGGGTTTTTATGGTTTTGGGTTTCACATTTAACTCTTTAACTCTATTATTATTATTATTATTATTATTATTATTATTATCATTTTGAGATACAGTGGCATGATCTCAGCTTACTTCAACCTCCACCTCCTGGTCTCAAGTAATTCTCATGCCTCAACCTCCCAAGTAACTGGGACTACAGGCATGTGTCACCACACCAGACTAATTTTTTTTGTAGAGATGGGGTTTCACTGTGTTGGCCAGGCTGGTCTCAAACTCTTGGCCTCAAGTGATCCACCAGCCTCAACCTCCCAAAGTACTGGGAATACAGGTGTGAGCCACCATGTCTGGCCACATGTAAGCCTTTAATCCATCTTGAGTTGATTTTTGCATATGGTGTAAGGAAGGGGTCCACCTTCAGTCTTCTACATGTGGCTGGCCAGTTATTCCAGTGCCATTTATTGAAAAGAGAGTCTTTTACCCATGGCTTGTTTTTGCCAGCTTTCTTGAAGATCAGATGATTGTAGGTGTACAGCTTTACTTCTGGGCTCTCTATTCTGTTTCATTGTTCTGTGTACCTGTTTTTTGTACTAGTACCATGCTGTTTTGGTTACTGAAGCCTTGTAGTATAGCTTGAAGTCAAGTAACATGATACCTGCAGCTTTGTTCCTTTTGCTTAGGATTGTCTTGGCTATTCAAGCACTTTTTTTGGTTCCATATGAATTTTAAAATAGTTGTTTTCTAGTTCTGCAAAGAATGTGATTGGTAGTTTGATGGGAATGGCATTTAATCTGTAAATTGCCTTGGGCAGTATAACCATATTAATGATATTGATTCTTCCCTATCCATGAACATGGGATGTTTTTCCATTTGTTTGCATCTTCTCTGATTTCTTTGAGCAGTGTTTTGTAATGCTCATTGTAGAGATCTTTCGCTTCCCTGGTTAGCTGTGTTCCTAGGTATTTTATTCTTTGTGTGGCAGTTGTAAATGGGCTTGCCTTTCTGATTTGGCTCTTGGTTCTATTGCTGGTGTATAGGAATGCTAGTGATTCTTGAACATTGATTTGGTATCCTGCAACTTTGCTGAAGTTGTTTATCAGCTGGAGGAGTTTTGGGGCCAAGACTATGGGGTTTTCTAGATATAAAATCATGTTATCTGCAAACAGATAGTTTGACCTCGTCTTTTCCTATTTGGATGCCCTTTATTTCTTACTCCTTTCTGATTGCTCTGGGTAGGACTTCCAATACTGGGTTGAATAGGAGTGGTGAGAGAGGGCATCCTTGTCATGTGCTACTTTTCAAGGGAAATGCTTTCAGTTTTTGCCCATTCAGTATAATGTTGGCTGTGGGTTGTCATAGATGGCTCTTATCATTTTGAGGTATATTCCTTCAATAAGTAGTTTATTGAGAGTTTTTAACATGAAGGGGTATTGAATTTTATTGAAAGGCTTTATGTGCCTCTTGAGATAAGCACGTGGTTTTGTCTTTAGTTCTGTTTATGTGATGAATCACATTTATTGATTTGCATATGTTGAACCAACCTTGCGTCTTGTGGACGAAGCCTACATGATCATGGTGGATTAGCTTTTTGTTGTGCTGCTGGGTTCTGTTTGCAAGTATCAATGTTTATCAAAGACATTGGCCTGAAGTTTTCCTTTTCTGCTGTGTCTCTGTCAGGTTTTGGTATCAAGATGATGCTGGCCTAATAGAATGAGTTGGGGAGGAGTCCCTCCTCAGTTTTTTGGAATGGTTTCTATAGGAATAGTATCAGCTCTTCTTTGTACATCTGGTAGAATTTGGCTGTGAATCCATCAGATCCCAGGCTTTTTTTTATTGGTAGACTATTTAATACTGATCCAGTTTTGGAGCTTGTTGTTAGTCTGTTCAGGGAATCAGTTTCTTCCTGGCTCAATCTTGGAGAGTGTATGTGTCCAATAATTCATCTATCTCTTCTAGATTTTCTATTTTCTGTGCATTCATTACTCTTAACAATAAATGGAGCTTTGCAAAGTGGCAGTTGTTGTAGCCAATGAGGTTTATCTGAGGCACGATTATTGCTAATTGAAAACCTTTCCCAGTACCCCTCTGTGACGACTTGCAATATAGTTGGCATTGGCAGTTTTTGACAGTCTCCACAGAGACTAAATAAAAAAAATATAATAGCATTCAATATAATAGCTGCTACTGTTATAATTGTCACCACTGTTATTACCTCAGCTAATTCATAAAATAGATATGAAGTTCATTTGACAATAGGAAAGAGGTAAGAGATTCAGGAAACATTTTGAACTGTGTTAGAATAACTGTAGCATCTTACATAGGTGTATGTCTTAACCTAAACTCTGATCATAAGACAAAACCCCCATCTCCTCTCAGTGCTCCTACTGATCATACATTTCTATTTTTCCCCACTTATTTGGCAGAGATAAAAAGAAAATTAGTAAACTATCCCAGTTTGAATTTCCCTCCTACCTACCTCATGGTGGAGAATTTCATGTCAGATAAAATGGCCAAAAGATTTGGGACCAGTGGGGAGAAATTGAGACTAATGCACATTGTCTGACTTCATAATTACTACAATGCAATTTCATAAAAACTGTATGAGGCAGATAATAACATTGTGATGTAGTAATTGTGTCTACATCTGTAATTTCTTTTCTCTATGATATTTAGGATTACAAAGGAGGATTTATAGATATATGGGGGGGAAAGTAATTATTTGCTTAACCCTCATATGTTCTTAGTTGAAATAGTCCCTTGTAACAACAGCAACAACAACAACAAAGCAGATTAACAAGAGAAAAACAGAAGTTTGCTAATATGTCTATTTCCTACATACATGGGAGGTATCTGGAGAAGGAGTAATTATCAAAGAGGTAACTCTGAATTCCACTTTATATAAACATCTTCAACAAAGAACAGTAAATTTTTGGAGAAGTGACAAAACAAAGGAAATCGACTTTGAGTCTCCAGAGCCAGCAACTTGTGAGAAGGCAAACAAAGTCTAGTAAGTAAAGCTTGTTAATGTAGATTCCTCTGGTGCCATCTCCAGGTCCATAAGGGTCTAAAGTCGTTTTCAGTGGTTAGCTTTTGTTCTTCCTGTTAAAAAGGGGAGATGGGATATATTATTTCTTTGTAAATTTATGTCCTGATTTTAGACAAATGGAGGGCAGAGAGCTCTCATGTGTCTGCTTCTTTCTTGACTTTAGCTCAACAATCCTGTCAAAAAGGTGTATTAGAGGTGGCATATTATGGCCTCTCACAGTTAAAATAGTGTAGATAATAGTGTGTATATTAATAGTCTAGATTACTGTGCTTTACTTACAAGTACAATTTAGATCGTAAGTCAAATAGAAAG
Source organism: Plecturocebus donacophilus (assembly GCA_004027715.1). Lineage (NCBI taxonomy): Eukaryota > Metazoa > Chordata > Mammalia > Primates > Pitheciidae > Plecturocebus > Plecturocebus donacophilus. Next base: position 44,385 of record PVKP010010647.1, read on the forward strand.
CCAGATGGAAACATTTTAAAAATTTATCTTGGAGAAGGTTCAGAAGGTTATCTGTTGTCCTTGCACAAAAGAAATCTGTACCGTCAAGGTCCTGGGAACACCAGCAGTGGCACACTGATTTAGCATAAGGCTGACCATGTGCCGACTGGGAACAGGACTTCTCAAGAGATCACCAAGAAATTATTTCATTCTTCAGCCTTGGTCACATAATTAAATTTGAGTCTAATGCTCTAATCTTCAGATGTTTTTGAATGAAATTCTTATTTACTCCTTATGACAAGCACTCTGTTCTGTCTTTGTGGATGAGACTCCTAGCTGTGAATAAAACCAGGTCGGAGGTTTTGCTATAGTTTATCATATTATACCTATGAATGATTCATGGCCATCTGTTGACCATAAATCCAGTTAAGGAATTCTAATAAATGTATGATTTCTACTTCCTAGAGTAAAGCAGAATTGGCATTTACAACCTTCCTGAGCACTAAAATGCCAGTAAAAATATAATTGACACTTATAGGTCTTAGCTATTCCTAAGCATTAGTCACCTTAAAACACAGTATCAGGTGTCTGTATTTCCATGACTATTAGCTACAAAATGTTGGCAACATATTAAACTTCAATTTCTTTTCATAATGTCTTTTATTCACATCAGCAAGATTTAATGACTCACAAAGATAATTTGGAATAAATACAGATATTCACCCTAGATTTTTCTCTTTCAATGGGAATAATTATTAACAACACTAGTTTCTTCTCTGAGTTAGTAATTTTTGGTAGTTTAGTTCTTATTCAGAATGCACTGACAATGTGATCGTGATTAGTACCTCTGTCTTTCCCAGCATTCAATTATTTGCATATTAATTTAACTTTGTTTTGGGTGAAAATAACACCATATCAGCAGAGGGATATGATTTTAAAGTATCCGTGACACGAAATAATTTTAACGTGGAACTAAACTTTGCTATGATTCTAAATTTAAGAAGTAGCAAATACTGCTTTTTATGACTCCAGATTATGCTGCACAAAGTAAGGAAATAAGTTTACTCTAAAAAGTATAAAACCTCAGTGCTATTTCTGTTATTTTGACATTTTTTATTTGAATATTTACTCTCAATATTTTTTGACGTGGGGACTTGTTCTGATTATGCTTCTGCAGATGAAAATGGTAACACATGGGAAGGTCATACAGCTGGACTGGGAAATAGAAACAGGTGTTGCACTCACCTGCCATTTGTTTCTTCACCTTTCAGTTTTCTCTTCTAAAATGAGAGAATGAGTCCTTCTTTTCGTATTGGCAGTGAACCTAGAGTACATTAATGGGGATCTTCCTTGGACTAAAAAATAGTCCATGTCCTGCAAATCTTGATCTTATCTCTTGGTGCAACTGATGAGTAATGTGACTCTTTATCATACTGTCTCTGTGTTTTGGAAGTAGAAATAATAAAATGCAATGTACATATGTGTGTTCATATTGATTTTTAAAAGATCTGGAGGGGGATAGAGATCCAAGATGGCCAATTAGGAGCAGCTCAGGATTGCAGCTCCCAGCGAAAGTGCAGAGGGTGAGTGGATACTGCATTTCCAGACAGATTTTTATTGTCCACAGACCAGGAGATTCCCAGGCGGAGGAGCCCCATGGGTAGCCAGCATGGCTGTTTTGGCCAGCGCTGTGGTTCTCTGGACAAAATACACGGGTCTGGGCGCCATTTGAGCTGGCGATTGGAGCTCTTGGGATAGAGAGTCACCCATTTAACTGATTTATAAAAGGGGACTGAAACAGGGAGCCAGACCAGGAGATTCCTGGGCAAAACACCACGAATCTCAGCGCAGCTGTTTCAGCCGGTGCAGTGGGTCGCTGCATGGGAAATCACACAGATCCCGATGCCTATTCAACAGGTGACTGGAACACCTGGGACACAGTGGCTCGTTCAACTAAAAAAAAAACAAAAAGAGTTCTGAGGCACGGAGCCAGGTGATCAGGCTCAGCTGGTCCCACCCCTACAAAAAAACAGCAATCTGAAACACTCTGGATAGAGATTCACAGCAAGCACAGCTGAACCCAGGATGGTCCAGCTCTGTAGGGGAGGAACGTCTGCCATTACCAAAGCAGTCCACCACTATGGAGGTAGTCCACCATTGCTGAGGCAGCCCACCATTACAGAGAGAGTCCGCCATTATAGAGGTGGGCCACCATTGTGGAGGCAGTTCTAACTATACCCGTATAAACAGGACTGCAGAGAAGTTCACACGGCAGCTGGGCGGAGCCCACAGCTGCTCAGCAAAGCCTCTGCAGGCAGACTGTGACTAGGCTGCCTCCTTGCTGGGCAGGGCAGCCCTGAAAAAAGGAAGCAGCACAACAGAATCTCATAAATAAAGCCCTAAATCCCCGGGACAGAGCACCTGGGGGGAAAAAGAAGGGGGGAGGATTTATGAGTTCTGCTGCAGCAGACTTAAACGTACCTGCCCAGCAGCTCTGAATGAACAACAGAGCCCACAGCTCAGCATGTGAGCTCCTACAAAGGACAGACTGTCTCCTCAAGCAGCTCCCCAACCCCCATATATCCAAAGAGTCACCTCATAAATGAGAGCTCAGACTGACATCAGGCGGGTATCCTTCTGGGACAAAGATAGCAGAAGAAGAAACTGGCAGCAATCCTTACTGTTCTGCAGCCGCTGCAGGTGATCCCCAGGAAAGCAGGGCCAAGAGTGGACCTCAGTAGTCCTACAGCAGAGGGGCCTGATTATTAGAAGAAAAACTAAGAAACAGAAAGAAAGAACTTCATCATCAACAAACTGGACATCCACTGAGAGACCCAATCTGAAAGCCAACAACTACAAAGACGACAGGTAGATAAATCCACAAAGATGCAAAGAAACCAGCACAAAAAGGATGAAAACACCCAAAACCACAACACCACTCCTCCTACAAGGGATCACCACTCCTCACCAGCAAGGGAACAAGGCTGGATGGAGAATGAGTGTGAAGAATTGATAGAATCAGGCTTCAGAAGGTGGGTAATAAGAAACTTCTCTGGGCTAAAAGAACATGTTCTAGCCCAATGCAAAGAAACTAAGGACCCTTGAAAAAAGATTTGATGAAATGCTAATGAGAATAAACAACTTAGAGAGGAATATAAGTGAATTGATGGAGCTGAAAAACACAACACGAGAACTTCACGAAGCATACACAAGTTTCAACAGCCGAATTGACTAAGCAGAAGAAATGATATCAGAGGTCGAAGATCAACTCAATGAAATACAACAAGAAGGCAAGATAAAAGGGTAACAAGGAATGAACAAAGTCTTCAATAAATGTGGGACTATGTGAAAAGACCTAATCTACGTTGGATCAGTGTACCTGAATGTGACAGAGAGAATGAATCCAAGCTGAAAATACTCTTCAGGATATTATCCAGGAAAACTTCCCCAACCTAGCAAGGCAGGCCAATATTCAAGTCCAGGAAATACAGAGAACACAACAAAGATATTCCTCAAGAAGAGCAGCCCCAAGGTACATATCGTCAGATTCGCCAGGGTTTAAATGAAGGAGAAAATACTAAGGGCAGCCAGAGAGAAAGGTCGGGTTACCCACAAAGGGAAGCCCATCAGGCTCACAGCAGATTTCTCAGCAGAAACCCTACAAGCCAGAAGAGGGTGGGGGCCAATATTCAACATCCTTAAAGAAAAGAACTTTCAACCCAGAATTTCATATCCAGCCAAACTAAGCTTCATAAGTGAAGGAAAAATAAAATCCTTTATCAACAAGCAAGTACTGAGAGATTTCATCACAACCAGGCCTGCTTTATAAGAGCTCCTGAAAGAGGCACTAAACAAAAAGAAACAACCAGTACCAGCCACTCCAAAAATATACCAAATGGTAAAGAGCATCGACACAATGAAGAAACTGCATCAACTAATGGACAAAACAGCCAGCTAGCATCAAAATGGCAGGATCAAATTCACACATAACAATATTAACCCTAAATGTAAATGGGCTAAATGCCCCAATCAAAAGACGCTGACTGGCAAATTGGATAAAAAGCCAAAACCCATCAGTGTGCTGTGTCCAGGAAACACATATCACATGCAAGGATACACAAAGGCTCAAAATAAAGGGATAGAGGAAGATTTACCAAACAAATGGAGAGCAAAAAAAAGCAGGAGTTGCAATTCTCATCTCTGATAAAATAGACTTCAAACCAACAAAGATGAAGAGACAAAGAAGGACATTACATAATGGTAAAAGGATCAATGCAACAAGAAGAGCTAACGATCCTAAATATATACACACCTAATACAGGAGCACTCAGATACATAAAGCAAGTTCTCAATGACTTACAAAGAGACTTAGACTCCCACACAATAATAGTGGGAGACTTTAACATGCCACTGTCAATATTAGACAGATCGACGAGACAGAAAATTAACAAGGATATCCAGGACTTGAATTCAGACCTGGGCCAAGCAAACCTAATAGACATTTACAGAACTCTCCACCCCAAATCCACAGAATACACATTCTTCTCAGCACCACATCACACCTACTCTAAAATTGACCACATAATTGGAAGTAAATCACTCCTCAGCAAGTGCAAAAGAACAGAAATCATGACAAACAGTCTCTGAAACCACAGTGCAATCAAGTTAGAACTCAGAATTCAGAAACTAACTCAGAACCGCACAGCTTCATGGAAACTGAACAACTGGCTCTTGAACGTTGACTGGATAAACGATGAAATGAAGGCAGAAATAAAGATGTTCTTTGAAACCAACGAGAATGAAGACACAATGTACCAGAATCTCTGGGACACATTTAAAGCAGTGTCTAGAGGAAAATATATAGCAATAAATGCCCACATGAGAAGCAAGGAAAGATCTAAAATCGACACCCTGTTGTCAAATTTGAAAGAGCTAGAGGAGCAAAAAAAAAAAAAAAAAAAAAAGAAAAAACTCAAAACCTGGCAGAAGACAAGAAATAACTAAGATCAGAGCAGAACTGAAGGAGATAGAGGCACAAAAAACCCTTCAAAAAATCAATAAATCCAGGAGCTGGTTTTTTAAAAAAATCAACAAAATAGACAAACCACTAGCCAGATTAATGAAAAAGAAAAGAGAGAATAATCAAATAGATACAATAATAAATATTAAAGGGAATATCACCACAGATTCCACAGAAATACAAATCATCATCAGAGATTATTAAAGCAACTCTATACACATAAACTAGCAAACCTGGAAGAAATGGATAAATTCCTGGACACCTGCATATTGCCCAAAGTAATTTACAGATTCAGTGCTATCCCCATCAAGCTACCAATGACCTTCTTCACAGAACTAGAAAAAACCATCTTAAACTTCATATGGAACCAAAAGAGAGCCTGCATAGTGAAGTCAATTCTAAGCAAAAAGAACAAAACGGGAGACATCAAACTACCAGACTTCGAACTATACTACAAGGCTACAGTAATCAAAACAGCATGGTAGTGGTACCAAAACAGAGATATAGACCAATGGAACACAACAGAGGCCTTGGAGGCAAGACCAAACATTTACAAACATCTGATCTTTGACAAACCTGACAAAAACAAGCAATGGGGAAAGGAGTCCCTGTTTAATAAACGGTGTTGGGAAAACTGGCTAGCCATGTGCAGAAAACAGAAACTGGACCCCTTCCTGACACCCTACACTAAAATTAACTCCAGATGGATTAAAGACTTAAACATAAGACCTAACACCATAAAAACCCTAGAAGAAAACCTAGGCAAAACCATTCAGGACATAGGTGTAGGCAAAGACTTCATGACTAAAATGCCAAAAGCATTGGCAACAGAAGCCAAAATAGACAAATGGGACTTAATCAAACTCCACAGCTTCTGCTCAGCAAAAGAAACAGTCTTTAGAGTGAACTGGCAACCAACAGAATGGGAAAAAAATTTTGCAATCTATCCAGCTGACAAAGGGCTGATACCCAGAATCTACAAAGGACAAAAACAGATTTACAAGAAAAAAAACAAATAAGCCCATTCAAAAGTGGGCGAAGGATATGAACAGACAATTTACAAAAGAAGACATACATGAGGCCAACAGACATATGAAAAAATGCTCATCATCACTGGTCATTAGAGAAATGCAAATCAAAACTACATTGAGATACCATCTCACACCAGTTAGAATGGCGATCATTTAAAAATTTGGAGACAACAGATGCTGGAGAGGATGTGGAGAAATAGGAACACTTTTACACTGTTGGTGGGAGTGTAAATTAGTTCAACCATTGTGGAAGACAGTTGGTGATTCCTCAAGGACCTAGAAATAGAAATTGCATTTGACCCAGCAATCCCATTACTGGGTATATATCCAAAGGATTATAAATCATTCTACTATAAGGACACATGCACACAAATGTTCATTGCAGCACTGTTTACAATAGGAAAGACCTGCAACCAACCCAAATGCCCATCGGTGATAGAGTGGACAGGGAAAATGTGGCACATATACACCATGGAATACTATGCAGCCATTAAAAAATGACAAGTTCATGTCCTTTGTAGGGACATGGATGAACCTGGAAACCATCATTCTCAGCAAACTGACACAAGAACAGAAAATCAAACACCACATGTTCTTACTCATAGGTGGGTGTTCAACAATGAGAACACATGGACACAGGGAGGGGAACATCACACACTGGGGTCTGTCAGGGGGAAATAGGGGAGGGACAGCAGGGGGTGGGGAGATGGGGAGAAATGCCAGACACAGGTGATGGGGAGGAAGGCAAAAAATCACACTGCCATGTGTGTACCTATGCAACAATCTTGCATGTTCTTCACATGTACCCCAAAACCTAAAATGTAATTAAAAAAATAAGACCTGGAGGGAATATTTATAAATATTAAAAATAATTATTCTGTGTTTTTGTGTCCTCTTTTGCACTTTATATTCTAAAATTCCTTTAATCATAAAAATAGTTTTTCCAAAAAAGGTGATAATAAGTAAGTAAAACTGCTCACTTTCCTCCTCACATTATCCACTAAGGAATCCCTCCAAAGAAAACACTATAGAAGTGAGAAAAGAGGTGTGCATTAAGGGAGAATCCATGCTGAAGACTAGGAGGAAATGAGGGGGGCAAGTCTTCAGTCCAGGCTCAGTCTCAGTCAGCACACTCAGAGCAAATTTCTTCGAGAAAATGGGCAGGATTCACCTGAATCAGCTTCCAGAAACTGACAGGAAAGTCAGACACCCCCCAGTTGACAATGGGATTGTTACCACCTTTGGACAAGGATGCTCTTGTTGACACGACCAGTATATTCTATGATGCTTGTTTAGTGCCCACAGAGCCAGAGCAAGACTCACTCTGACTGCCTTTGGCATCCACCTCCACAGGACAGATGTACTGTCTCTAGTAAAAGTGTTTGGCATGGCAACTTTGGGTTAAACACAATTGGGTGGAAGCTGGTATTGTGAAATGGAGATCTGCATAAAACTTGAGAGGGTAGAACAAACAAGGAGAAAATAGAGTCAAATCCATAAACCTTGAGGCTATTTAATTTCTAGGTCAACATTTATTCTTCTATGTACCTTCTGCCCTCCTCCTTTGTAATTTCTTCAGACCCAACCTTCCAGGCCCCTCATATAAAAATATTTCTCTACTTTTCCCCAGGTGGTCAGTGCTGTTCACCACCTTGCAATACAAGGTTCAGCTTTTCCCTCCTTTGGGTTTGTACAAGAAATCATTCAGTGTCTGTGGAGCCCCTATTTTTTATATCTGAGTTCATGATTAGGGTAAATGTTGTCACATATCCATACAAATAACCTCCATTTATTAACAAAAAAAGACTTTTCAACCTCATCTTAACAGGACCCTGATATATAAATTCACTGTATAGTTAGATAAAATACCTAGGAACACAACTAACAAAAGACGTGAAGGGCCTCTTCAAGAAGAACTACAAACCACTGCTCAAGGAAATAAGAGAGGACACAAACAGATGGAAAAACATTCCATGCTCATGGTTAGGAAGAATCAGTATCATGAAAATGGCCATGCTGCCCAAAGTAATTTATAGATTCAATGCTATCCCCATCAGACTACCATTGACCTTCTTCACAGAACTGGAAGAAACCACCTTAAACTTCATATGAAACCAAAAGAGAGCCCGCAGAGCCAAAACAATCCTAAGCAAAAAGAACAAAACTGCAGACATCATGCTACCTGACTTCAAATGATACTACAAGGCTGCAGTAATCAAAACAGCATGGTACTGGTACGAAAACAGAGATATAGACCAGTGGAACAGAACAGAGGCCTCAGAATTAATGCCATACATCTACAACCATCTGATCTTTGACAAACCTGACAAAAACAAGCAGTGGGGAAAGGATTCCCTTTAATAAATGGTGTTGGGAAAACTGGCTAGCCATGTGCAGAAAGCAGAAACTGGACCCCTTCCTGACACCTTACACTAAAATTAACTCCAGATGGATTAAAGATTTAAACATAAGACCTAACACCATAAAAATACTAGAAGAAAACCTAGGCAAAACCATTCAGGACATAGGCATAGGCAAGGACTTCATGACTAAACACTAAAAGCATTGGCAACGAAAGCCAAAACAGAGAAATGGGATCTAATCCAACTCAAGAGCTTCTGCACAGCAAAAGAAGCAATTAGAGTGAACCAGTAACCAACAGAATGTGAAAAAATTTTTGCAATCTACCCATCTGACAAAGGGCTTATATCCAGAATCTACAAAGAACTAAAATTTACAAGAAAAAAATCAAACAACCCCATCAAAAAGTGTGCGAAGGACATGAGCAGACACTTTCAAAAGAAGACATTTATGAGGCCAACAAACATATGAAAAAATGCTCATCATCACTCATCATTAGAGAAATGCAAATCAAAACCACATTGAGATACCATCTCATGCCACTTAGAATGGCGGTCATTAAAAAATCTGGAGACAGCAGATGCTGGAGAGGATGTGGAGAAATAGAAATGCTTTTACACTGTTGGTGGGAGTGTAAATTAGTTCAACCAATGTGGAAGACTGTGGCGATTCCTCAAGGCTCTAGAAATAGAAATACTATTTGACCCAGCAATCCCTTATTGGGTATATACCCAAAGGATTATAAATCGTTCTATTATAAAGACACATGCACACGTATGTTCATTGTGGCACTGTTTACAATAGCAAAGACTTGGAACCAACCCAAACGCCCATCAGTGATAGACTCAATAAAGAAAATGTGGCACATATACACCACGGAATACTATGAGTTCACATTCTTTGCAGGGACATGGATGAAGCTGGAAACCATCATTCTCAACAAACTGACACAAGAACAAAACCCAAAAACCGCATGTTCTCACTCATAAGACAGTGTTGAACAGTGAGAATACATGGACACAGGGAGGAGAACATCACACACTGGAGTCTGTTGTGGGGTGGGAGGATTAGGGGAGGGGTAGCAGGGGTTATGGAGACTGGGGAGGGATAACATTAAGAGAAATACCTAATGTAGGTGATGGGGGGATGGATGCAGCAAACCACCATGGCATGTGTGTACCTATGTAACAATCCTGCACAATCTGTACATGTACCCCAGAACTTAAAGTGAAAAAAAAAAAAAAAGCTGCAAACTTTAGTCCATCTAGTGTGGTTCTAGACCCAGACATATTACCATGTTGCTACTGATGAGAACTAGTCTTAACTGATGCCCTTGCATTGAGACTAGCATGGCATACACTGCATTCATAGAAATTAGCAATGGCTATCCTAGGCCTCAAGAGAAACTTAGACAATCTATATTCATTGCATTCATATATATCAGACTCATGTTACACTGGAGGTTTTATTTTGCCTGGATAAAGTTACTGAACAAGTAGCATCTCAGTTTGAGACACTAAGATTGCCAGTGGGTGATGAGCACTGTGGACGTGGGCCATCTACCCAGTGGAGTGTAGCTGGTGGAGTGTGGCTGGTGTCTCCCATAGCAGTCTCTCTTGTCTGCCTGTCATTAGGTGACCTTGGGGCTGTGCAAAGTGAGTTATACAGCCGCTCCCTGATTAAATGCATCCTGTTTCTCTTACATTGTAAAAATAATTGTGGACTCTGTGTTCCTCCTAGGATTATAATTACTCAATGCCATATGTTTGCGTCGACATAAATAGTCTTCCCAGAAATTTGGCACAAGCCTGACCATGTGCTGATTGGGAACGAGACTTCTTAGAGATCATCAAGAAGTCAATTCATTCTTCAGCCTTGGTCACATAACTAAATTTGAGTTTAGTGCCCTAATCTTTAGATGGGTACCTCCATGATCTTGTTAAAGACATTTGTTTGCAAGGAAAGTGCTTCACAGTTTATCTGTGTATTTTACTGGACTTTATATATTTTTTAAAACCGTCACCAGAATATATCACTTATGTCTCCAGTCTCCTTTATCTTCTAACTTGTAGCATTTTTTCACTTTCAACATGATATTTGATGCAAGATTTGCTTATTACCCCCACTTTTGAAAAATGGTATAAAATAAGAGGAAATTGCATAGAAGGTGGAGAAGCCCATCTGTAGAAATGCTGATGGCTTCATTGTACAATAGTGTTGACTCTCGAATGAAAATGAAAAACTCATAGCTGTGGAATGCCTAAGTCCTAAAGTTTTTCATTCAGCAGAGCTCTGTGAAGCACTAACCCAGATTTTTTTTTATTTTTTTTATTTTTAGATAAAGTCTTGCTGTTGCTCAGGCTGGCTTTGTTTGAACTCCTGGACTCAAGCAATCATCCTCAGCCTCCTGAATAGCTGGGATATACAGACACATGCCACCATGCTTAATTTTCAAACTATATTTTTAATGACTTTGTCCCTCTTAGGATATTCAGTGTTTGGTAGTTAAAACTAAGCAGCTGACTTGGCAGATGTGGTCAAAGGAACCACCTTTTTTTATGCATTCACTGTGAGATGCAGGCAACATTTGATTTCATGGCATTTGATAGGTAATTTTAAAATGGCAAGTAAACTGGCAATTATGTTTTCAAATAAATGCAACCATCACATAAATACTTTGTCACCTTTACACAGCATGAACATGATGCTTTTGTAATGAAAAATAAAGGCAGTATGGAAAAGACTTTTACAAGATCTATTTAAATCATTCACTAGTTGGTGTTCAGGAAGCAAAGGTGAGCACGGGAGCTCACATGCTAATGGGGAGGCAGAAATTAGTCAAAGAATCACAGAAATCAGCGTAAAATTACAGCTGTAGCACAAGGTATGAAAGAGAAAGATCATAATGCTACCTAGGTTGGGTTCTCTAAAAGCAAAGCCTGAGATGGGTTTGGGTAAATATGATTTATTGTAAGAATGCTCTCAGAGGAAGGGGAGTGTCCAAATCTGAGGCAGGGGAAGGGTATGGTTGGTTTCAGATGAATGGAGCTTAAGCCTGACCCCTTGGGAGCTCGGGAGCATGAACTGCACCACAGAGTTGTCCCACCTTAAGGCAAGTGGCTGGCCTTTCATAGCTGTTCCCCCATGCAAACCAGGCATTAACCAGAGTTAACCAGGGGTGGGCATGGCCCTTGGGCAGAGGAACTCCCATAAGGCTAAAGGCAGTTTTCAGAAGAAGGGGGACAGCAACAGAGAAAATGAGTGCATCAAGTTTAAGGTGCTCTGAGTGTAGCACCATCAGCATCCACCAGATGCTAAGAGAACATATAATACAATGTTCTTCTTGGTTCGAAATCCTCCAAAGACCCCCCTCTATCACTCAGAGTCAGACTCAAAAGCCTGAAAATGTCTGCAAAGACCAGAGGGATCTGGTGCCTGTTTTTACTCCATATCATACATGCCTTTGAATCAGAATGCTCATTGCTCTATACAATACTCATTGTTGCTCTAGTTACCTTGTCCTGGCTGGATTTTCAGTTACGTTTTCTATTTAAACAATGCATATTTTCACATCTGATCAGTGTATGTTGAGGCACCCACTTTTATTTTCTTACATTAATATATATATAAAGTGCCTAGAGTAATCAAAAATCATAAAGACAGAAAGTAGGATGGTAGTTGCCAGGGTCTGGGAGGAAGCAGGAATTGGAGGGTTATTATTTAATGGGTATAGAGTTTAGTTTTACAAGATGAAGAGAATTACAGAGATGGGTGGTGGTGATGGACTTATAACAATATAAATATCCTTCATGTCACAAGACTATATATATTTTATCACAATTAAAATAACATCTATAAGTGTCATGGAATTTTGCTTTAGGTTAAAGCTTGATATATGGCATATAACTTTTCTGGCTCCAGAGAAACCTTTTGCCTTTACCAAACATAATCAGAACTAGTATCTGCATTTGAAATTGGCCCAGAGTTGAAGATAAATGAAAAGAGAGAGATTCTTTGAGGCCACTTTAGTTTGTTAATTTTACAAAAAAAAAACATTGGCAGGTACAGTGCACTTCCTTATCTGGGTTGTATTCTTACCTGTTGCATCTGCCTTTCTTTTGGTATTTAGGTCTGTCTCTTAGATCTCTGCTGTCTGGGCTCTTTTTATGTTTTTTTAAAAAATATTAATACTTTTGTTATTTTATATCTATTAATTGTTTCCCTCCTTGCATTCTTCACCTTTCTGAGTTCTATTTTAGCACTTGGTTTCCATTATATAGCAAATATGGGGAGGTCATCAAAATCTGGCTCTGTCAAAATAATAACTGCCTTCTGCATTGCCTGGTACTTTGGAAGACCATTACTCCCTTTGGTCCTGGTACAGAATCTCTCAGCTGTGAGTCTTCCTTTGAGATGTTTTGAGTCATTTTCATTGTTAGCCTGGCTGCTGGATCGGAAACACTGCCAAGTCCCTGAAAAGACAATTTTATCTGACAAATTTCTTCCAATTGCAGGAACATATGTTATCTATAAGACATACAGCTAAGAGCCAATTTAACATTGGAGGTTAGCACTTATCAGCAGATGTTTATAGAGGGCCCACTGTATGCCAGTCTCTGGGGAGGCCTCAGGCACATGGGAGTTACTCAGGAAATACAAATAGGTTAAATGAAAGTGAACAGATTGGATTGAAGAACACATACACACAAAACCAAACATAGTTTTAAAGAACTCAAAGTACTAAAAGAGGAAGTGGACCTGCAAACACATGACTATAGTAAACTGTAATATGCCTCAATTTCCTCAACTGTAAATTAAAGACAAACCTATCTTATTAGGTTTCCAAGATCATTCAAATACATGTAAAGTGCTTCACAAAATGGCAGACAGAGGAAAGTTAGAGTGCTACTTAGTACCAAGATACATCTAACAGGAAGACAGTAATGGGCTCTGTAGGTGGGTAAGTTTATCCAAGTCAACTTAATAGAGTTGGTGACAGAGTTGAACAGGGCTTTGTGGATGTAGCCATCCTTTCAGTCTGTGGCAGTAGAAGCCTGCATATGTCTTGGTAGCACCATATACATGTACATACAATGAGAAATTGGACCCCTTTTATAGGTTTGATCTTTTGACGTTGCTTGAAATTTTCAATTTTCCAGTTTTCTTGCCAAAGAAAATTACCAAATGAACCACTTAAAAGCTACTGTTAAACATTATTTATAAATATTCAATGACCTTGATTTTGTTAAATAACAGTAATTGCTAGTCATTATGTTTCAGAAGCCTGAAGCCTGCCAAGTCTTTTGGGAACTACACAAGATTTTTTATAACAAATCTAGTAATTTCAACGTCATAAAATATCTAGTAGGACAAGCTGACCAGTAAATATTGTTATTCCTTAAAAACAATTTCTAGTGGAAGAGGTGCCTTTTAAAAATCTCTCTATGGGATCATTAAGATCAAGAGATCGAGACCATCCTGGCCAACATGGTGAAACCCCGTCTCTACTAAAAACACAAAAAAATTAGCTGGGCGTGGTGGTGCGTGCCTGTAGTCCCAGCTACTCGGGAGGCTGAGGCTGGAGAATTGCTTGAACCTGGGAGGCAGAGGTTGCAGTGAGCCGAGGTTACGCCACTGCACTCCAGCCTGGTGCCTGGTGATGGAGTGAGACTGTCTCAAAAAAAAAATCTATAGTTAGTTTATTATTGTTATTGCTTAAATCACAGTCCTAATTACCATGCCTTGTTTCCCCTGAAAACAGAATTTTGAAAACACTTTCTGATTTCTAAGGCAAGACTATATTGTGGTGCATGATCAAAAAGCTTCTCAGGATTATTTACCCAGTAATGTCAAACTCGTAGATAAGAGGATATGTCAACAGTATTTTCCATAAATTTCAGTTGTGTAGAATATTACTTATGACCTATCATAAAAAGGATTTATTGTGATGGTAGGTGGGTATTAAGTGTTTAACCAAAGATTAGAAATATTTAGAATCTAGAGCAATCATAGAAACTTCTTCAGAAACCTTTTTGAAATTTACTTTTGATGAGGCTTAATCAATAACCAAATACTATGACCAAATATAAACTTGAAATACAGGTTTCTGATGTTTGAAAAGGTGGGCCTGGATTACATTTCAGCCTTTCTGTGGCCTAGTTCCTTTATCCCTGCCAGTGCCTGTGCAGTATATGGAACACTGAGTAAAACCATCAAGTCAGGAAAATGGGGAAAGCAAATCTAAAGCAACACAAAAGGCAACATTTGTTTACTTGGTCAAGCATTCTCCTTTGCATATCATGTATACATTCATATTATATGCTATATAGCATAATTTTTAACCCTAAAGTTTGAGTAATATGAGTTATTGGTTAGAAATACTCTCCGTCACAAATTAGGTTTTGATTGTTATGCTGGACAATTTTCACCCTGATAATATTGGTTACTAAATCCTCTCCTGGCACACTACATCACCATGATGCTTGATCTATTCTATTTATTTATTTATTCAACAAATAGCCTGCCACTGGACCCCAGGGAATGGCTGGAGGTGCAGCGGTGAGCCACGTAGACAAAGCCTCTGCCCTTCTGAAATTGGCATTCCAGTGGAGGAGACAATTGACAAGTGAACAAATGAATAGGTATACAGAGTCACTCATTATAGATTACAAGGGCCAGGAAGGGATTAAATAGAGCTCTAAGAAAGATATTAGTAGGGACATATTGTTTATAAAATACTTGAGAACATTCACCTTCATGTTACTTGATTCCTCAATATAAACACCCACATGATAAATTTAATCTAGAATTAGGTGTCAGGAAATACTACCTCCTGTTATTATTAACTAGTGAGCTTCCTTTCTTCTTTGTGAAACTGAAAATTAAATAATTTACCATATTTTCTTTTTTTTTTTGCTCTGGCTGACAGCTTGGAAAAAATTTTGGTGCCCAGTGAAAGCATTAAATTATCTCTTCTGGTTAGTATATTAGTGCAGCAGATGCCTGAAACACCAGCCTGGCCCCTGCTTCCCAATCTGAGATAAAATAGTGAGTGGTCGTGGGGCAGGCCAGGCCAACTTAGACAGACTAGGAAAAATACCCTTCAGTCCAGGGCAGAGAGATTGTAAGGAAAGTTTTTAAAACAGAATTCTCTCAGTGTGATGTGCAGTATTACTCACACCTCTATTTCTGCACAAATTGATATTACTATT
Organism: Plecturocebus donacophilus; assembly: GCA_004027715.1. Taxonomy (NCBI): domain Eukaryota; kingdom Metazoa; phylum Chordata; class Mammalia; order Primates; family Pitheciidae; genus Plecturocebus; species Plecturocebus donacophilus. Next base: position 59,987 of record PVKP010010647.1, read on the forward strand.
ACTTGCTAGTGTTAGGTGGGAATTGGGCTTATATTTTTGGTGGATATTCGAGCATTAAAGCTGACCTGAAACTGGTCGTAGAGTCAGAACACATGTCCCCAGAGGGCCAGCCTCATTCTGGTTACACTTGGTTATTGCTACTTTTATCTCTTTTCCTCATTTCTTCTTTTCCTAGTTCATTGATTTTGTTGTATTTTTACATTTATATATGAGAACATTGGCAATAACTACAAACATTTCCCTCTCTTTCTCCTCTCTCCCCCCCTCCCTCTCTCCCTCCCTCTCTCCCCTTCCCCCTCTTTCTCTCAACTTTCCTAAGAGCATAAGGTATGAAAGGCAAACAGACCTGAGTTTGAAGTCTTGCTCTGACATTTACCAGCAGTACCTTGGAAGGAAATTCCACAGTGGATGCTGTGGTGCCATGCCCATTTTCCTTTCCAGTCCAGTGCACCAATATCCCATGGCTCTGAGTGAACCAGTTGGTCCCTAATGGCTTGCAACAGCTCCTATCTCTGGAGAACTTTCCTTGATAGAGATTATAACCCCCATGGGTAGGGGGTGGAGTGGCTTCCTGCAGACAAGGCTTGCTAATTCAGGGGCACAAAAGTATATCTTCTTTTATCAAGGGGGAGCAACTCTGTAGGACAAAGAAAGTTTCAGAGCTCCCATGGGGTCTGACCAAAGCAGACTCCAGCTCAGGCCATATCTCTATTTCTCCCTTCCTCTCTTATATTCTGCTTTCTTTGCTCCCCTTCTTTTGAGGCTGCTCTTACAATAAACCATGTGAACAAGATGTGTGGTATTATTTCTGAGGTCTCTGTTCTGTTCCATTGGTCTATATGTCTGTTTTGGTACCAGTACCATTGTTTTGGTTACGGTAGCCTTGTAGTATAGCTTGAAGTCATTTAGAATGATGCTTCTACCTTTTTTCTTTTTGCTTAGGATTGTCTTGGCTATACAGGCTTTTTTTGGAGGGGGAGGGGGGTTCTGTATAAAATGTAAAGTACTTTTTTCTAACTCTATGAAGAATGTCAATGGTAGCTTGATGGGAATACCATTGAATCTATAAATTACTTTGGGTAGTATGGTCATTTCATGATATTTATTTTTCCTACCCATGAGAATGGAATGTTTTTCCATTTCCTTGTGTACTCGCTTACTTCCTTGAGCAGTGGTTTGTAGTTCACCTTGAAGAGGTCCTTCATATCCCTGTTAGCTGTATTCCTGGGTATTTTATTCTCTTTGTAGCAATTGTGAATGGGAGTTTATTTATAGTTGGGCTCTCTGCTTGTCAACTGTTGGTGTATAGGAACGCTTATGCATTTTGTGCATTGATTTTGTGTCCTGAGACTTTGTTGAAGTTGCTTTTAAGGAGTTTTTGGGATGATATGATGGAGTTTTCTAAATATAGAATCATGCCATCTGCAAACAAACAATTTGACTTCCTCTTTTCCTATTTGAATACTTTATTTCTTTCTCTTGCCTGATTGTCCTGGCCAGAACTTTCAATACTATGTTGAATAGGAGTGTTGAGAGAAGGCATCCTTGTCTTGTGCCGGTTTTCAAAGAGAATGCTTCCAGCTCTTTCTCCTTCAGTATTATGACTGTGGCTTTGTCATAATTAGCTCGTTATTTTGAGATACATTCCATCAATACCTAGTTTACTGAGAGTTTTTAACATGAAATGATTTTGAAGTTATCCAAGGCCTTTCTGAAGCTATTGAGATGATCATGTGGTTTTGGTCATTTGTTCTGTTTATGTGATAGATTATGTTTATTGATTTGTGTGTGTTGAACCAGCCTTGCATTCCAGGATAAAGCTTGATCCTGGTGGATAAACTTTTTGATATGCTGCTGGATTCAGTTTGCCAGTATTTTATTAAGGATTTTTGCATTCATGTTCATTAGACTTATTGACCTGAAGTTTTCTTTTTTTGTTGTGTTTCTGCCAGGTTTTGGCATCAGGATGATGTTGGCCTTATAAAATGAGTTAGGGAGGAGTCTCTTCTTTTCAATTGTTTGGAATAGTTTCGGAAGGAATGGTACCAGCTCTTCTTTGTATGTCTGGGAGAATGCAGCTGTGAATCTGTCTGGTCCTGAGCTTTTTTTGGTTGGTAGGCTATTAATTACTGCCTCAATTTCAGAACTTTTCACTGGTCTATTCAAGGATTCAACTTCTTCACAGTTTAGTCTTGGGAGGGTGTATGTGTCCAGGCATTTATCCATTTCTTCTAGATTTTCTAGTTTATTTGCATAGAGGTGTTTATAATATTCTCTGAAGGTGGTTTGTATTTCTGTGGGGTCAGTGGTGATATACCCTTTATCATTTCATATTGTATCTGTTTGATTTGTCTCTCTTTTCTTCTTTATTAGTCTAGCTAGTGGTGTATATTTTTTGTTAATTTTTTTTGTAAAAACAGCTTCTGGATTCACTGATTTTTTTTTGAAGGGTTTTTTTTGTGTGTCTCTATCCTCTTCAGTTCTGCTCTGACCTTAGTTATTTCTTGTCTTCTTCTAGCTTTTAGATTTGTTTACTCTTGCTTCTCTAGCTATTTTAATTGTGATATTAGGGTGTCAACTTGAGATCTTTCCACCTTTCTGATGTAGATATTTAGTACTATAAATTTCTCTCTATATACTGCTTTATCTGTGGCCCAGAGATTCTGGTACATTGTCTCTTTGTTCTCATTGGTTTCAAATAACTTTTTGATTCTACCTTAATTTTATTATTTACCCAGAAGTCATTCAGGAGCAGGTTATTCAATTTCCGTGTGGTTGTGTGGTTTTGAGTGAATTTCTTAATCCTGAGTTCTAATTTGATTGCACGATGGTCTGGAAGACTGTTAATATTTCAGTTCTTTTCCCTTTGCTAAGGGGTGTCTTACTTCCAATTATGTGGTCAATTTTAGAATAAGTGCAATGTGGCACTGAGAAGAATGTATATTCTGTTGATTTAGGGTGGAGAGTTCTGTAGATATCTATTAGGTCCAGTTGATCCAGAGCTGAGTTGAAGTCCTGAGTATCCTTGTTAATTTCCTATCTCATTCATCTGTCTAATATTGACAGTGGGGCATTAAAGTCTCCCACTATTACTGTGTGGGAGTCTAAGCCTCTTTTTAGGTCTCTAAGAACTTGTTTTATGAATCTGGATGCTTCTGTATTGGGAGCATATATATTTAGGACAGTTAGTTCTTCTTGTTGAATTGATTCCTTTACCATTATGTAATGCCCTTCTTTGTTTTTTTCAGTCTTTGTTGATTTAAAGTCTGTTTTTTCAGAGACTAGGATTGCAACCCCTGCTACTTTTGCTTTCCATTTGTTTGGTAAATCTTCCTCCATCCCTTTATTTGGAGCCTATGTGTGTCTTTGCATGTGAGATGGGTCTCCTGAATACAGCACAGCAATAGGTCTTGACTCTTTTTTTTTGAAAGAAAAAGAGAGAAAAGGAGAAAGAAAAAGAGCAAAAGAAAGAAAGAAAAAGAATGAAAGAAAGAGGAAGAGAAAGAGGGAGCAAGAATGGGATTCTTGTTTTATTGCCCAGGCTAGAATGCAGTCTAAAAATGGGTATTAAAAACCTCTTTTATGCCAATAATTGTGCTTAACAATGGAAACAGGAAGGAATAGGGGATGAAAATAACAAATAAGCAACCAACCAATATTTTATTTAAACCTGTGAAATGCTATGCAATTGCTGAGGAGTGATTTACTTCCAATTATGTGGTCACTTTTAAAATAGGTGTAATGTGATACTGAGAAAAATGTATGTTTTGTGGATTTGGGTAGGAGAGTTCTGTAAATATTTGTTAAGTTTACTTGTTCCAGGTCTGAGTTCAAGTCCTGGATATCCTTGTTGATTTTCTATCTCATTGATCTGTCTAATATTGACAGTGTAATGTTAAAGTCTCCCACTATTATTGTATGGGAGTCTAAGTCTCTTTGTAAGTCATTAAGAACTTGCCCTATGTATCTGGGTGCTCCTGTAATGGGTGCGTATATATTTAGGATCATTAGCTCTTCTTGTTGCATTGATCCTTTCACCACCATGTAATGTCCCTCTTTGTTTCTTGTGTTCTTTGTTGTTTTAAAGTCTGTTTTATCAGAGATGAAAATCACAGCTT
>PVKP010010648.1:0-64071 GCA_004027715.1 Plecturocebus donacophilus
ACAAAGAATTCAACTGACTCCTTTCAACTGAGTCAAATCTGAAGAATGGAATAATCTCTTCTCTACCATCTTGGCATAGACAGATGAAAAGCCAAGTGCAGGTAATTTTTAAACATTGTATACATTAAATATGTATATTTTTACGTCATTCATACCTCAATAAGTGGCTTTTAAAGAGAAGAAAAAGAGAAACAATCTGAAAACAAAAGTTAGGACCTGAAAGCCAAAGTTACTTGTTTGCATAAATTAAATTTCAAAGTTTCCTTCTCAAAAAAAAAATTATTTGCAGCATCTAAGAGATTCTGTGGCATCATAGAACATGTCTTCAAAGCCTGTAGAAACAGTCCAGGTTCTAGACCAAACCTTTCCAGTTAGTCCTAGCTATGTGTCATGAGCAAAATCATCTCTCTGGAGCCTCAGTTTATCCAACTATAAAATGGGATCACAGCGTCCAGCTCACAGGATGATTGTTAGTTACATGAGGATGGGTGTCCTGCCTTTTTTAAAACCAATTCAAAGGCTGTCTTCAGCTTTTCTGCCCATAAATCCCTCCCATTCTGCTCAGCTTAGCAGAGCCCCTTTCAACTTTGTAGGTGGGATACTGCCCAGTTCATGAATCACTAATGAAAGTCAATTCGCTCTTTCAGCTCAATTTCTTGAGATTTTGTTCTTTGACAGCTTCCTTGACCTGTTATGCTCTCTTAGAAGGATCTAGCATCTGGCTGTGAAAAGCAGAAGCAGCTTTTCTAACATCTAATTCTTGCGGCGCACACAGTTCCCCAGCACCCAGTTCCTATAATGAATGACAACTTGTAACACCCAGCATCCAACGTATGTGGTCTTGTAGCATCATACCTCTGGTGACATGTGTTCCCATAGCCAACTTTCCCTGACACCCTAGAGGGTGATTTCCAGCAAGTTCCACCAGTGAGGCCTCACAGCAACCTCTCTATCCTTCAGTGAGCCATGATCACTCCCTTTCCAACAAGGTTTGGAGCTCAGCCCTGGGAGAATAGGCTCTTCCTTGGGCTAATGATCTCAGCCCTAGGGGTGATGACTGCTCTGCTCCTTATATATGCTTTTTGTTTCATTTTGTTGTTGTTGTTTGTTTGCTTGTTTTGAGTTAAGATCTGGCTCTATTGCCAAGGCTGGAGTGCAGTGGTGTAATCTCAGCTCACTGTGAGCTCTGCTTCCCAGGCTCAAACCATCCTCGCACCTCAACCTCCCGGGTAGCTGTAACTACAGGCACACACCACCATGCCTGGCTAAGTTTTGTATTTTTTGTAAAGATGGAGTTTTATTATGTTGCCCAGGCTGGTCTCAAATGTGAGCTCAAACAATCCGCCCACCTCAGGCTCTCAAAGTGCTGGTACTACAGACGTGAGTCACCGCACCCAGCCATTATCTGCTATTCTTATATAACTTAGAGATCTCCTTACTTCTTATTAGCAATCACTTGTTACATAATCTCATTATATTTAATAATCCTTTATATTAAACTTTCCTTTTTCAAATTGTTGTATGCTTTCTCAATCTTGATTAGATCCAAACCAATTCATCTCTCAATAATGCAATAAATCTTAGTATATCATTATCTAAAATAACTCACTATATGGGATGACTCACTTCTCTTGGTCATGTTGCTGTCTTCATGAATTTGTTTACTTATTTATAAATTCATTCGACAAATGTTTACTGAATACCTACTATGTGCCAGCTGGAGCTACAAAGTCTTGCCCTTAAGGAGCCTACAATCCAAAGCAAGATAAAGACAAGTGTTAGAACAAGCATAACCAGTTTACAGAATAGTGTGAGCCATGTAGCATACAAAGATGAAATGGTTTTACTTTTATTCAAATACTCTCCCTGATGACCCTGTCTTACGTTGCTTCTTCTCATAACAACATCTCAGGCAGATCCAGAAGCTTTCTGGTCATTTTCAGCTATTAAAATTCCATTTTTAAACTCAGACATAAATATTCTCTTCTCCCAGGTCAGGCTGGACCCAGAAGTAGCAAAGTAGAGAGTGGCATGGTCTGCTTCTGAGCACCTTCTCTCTCTCCCTTTTGTGTGCTAGGGTGGAGAGGATGAATTAAGAAAAGTATATCATATAACTGATGCTTGACCCCTCACGGAGCACAGCGAGCACATCCTCTAGGAGGCCCTGGGTGGGGGGTCTTTCTGCACTGCAGAGTTGCTGACATGGAAGATCCCGCCCCAGCTCAACCTTCTTCAGATGCCCTCTTAGCCCTTGCCTCGGCAGGGTCTCCACAGCAGCTTCTTGCTGACGTCCCTTTGCCTGGAAAGCATTCCTTCCTCCTTGGGTATCAGCAAGCTGCTTCAAGCTCACATCGTCATTTCTTGCCAGTTGTTTGCCCTGCTCTGGTGGGCCCAGGGCTCAACAACAAAGCCTAATCCATTGTCTTTGCAATATTTGATCTGAGAAGTAGGATCCAGGCCCCCATTCTTGCAGATGCTTCCAATCCTTGAATTATGTTCTATGGTGTTGTAGGTTCACTTGGCTTGGAGAGAAAGGAGAGCAACCACAGGAAAGGATGAGAAAAGCCACAGCCCTCCCCACCAGGCAGACAACCTGTGATTCTAAAAATGCGCCCCTTCTGTCCTCCCCAGACTTTAAAACTTGAAACAGGGCTTGGTAGTAGCATTTCCAAGCCAGCTATCCCTCAGTAAGCCCTGGAGTGGCTATTAGGCACAATTATTAGCAGCCTTCCTAGTGCACAGTGAGAGAATTAGTATCACTTTCAACCCACATTGGGTCTTCTTGATAGTTTTAGACAGAAAGACCTTCTCAGCTTCCTGTTTCACAAGTAAGCAACCTATGAAAATACATGATTATGCACACATATGTTTAATGCAGTACAAATTATAATAGCAAAGATTTGGAACCAACCCAAATGCCCATCAGTGACAGACTGGATGAAGACAATGTGGCACATATACACCATGGAATACTGCAAATTGCTTTATCCTCTTAATTCAAATTTGTATATTTTAAAAAGTTACATTTATTTATTTATTTATTTAACTTTTTCCCCTATTGGTTTCATTACAGGAGGCAACAGGGAAATTTCTAGTGTTTTCTCTATCACAAACAGTGCTCCGATGCTTGTCTTGATTCCTGCGGTCACAGGATCCTCTGGGTGTTGCCTCACCTGTCAGAAACCTCTGTGGCTGGCAGCGCTTCTGCTTGAGTTTTGATCTTGTATTAAGTTACCTCGCTGCAACTTTTGTCGGATTTTAAATTATAAAATCTGGGCTGGATGTGGTGGCTTGCACCTATAACCACAGCACTTTAGGAGCCTGAGGCAAGAGGATTGCTTGAGCCCCAGGAGTTTGAGACCAGCCTGGGCAACAAACCAAGATCTTGCCTCTAAAAAAATAAGAAAATAAAATCTGGACTGTAAAATATTAGTAAGTTTGACAACATCCAAATTTAAAATTTCTATACAACAAAAACACCATAATTGAGTTTAAAAGGAGACAGATTACAGAATCTGTTTGTAATGTTTATAACAAAAGATTAATATCCAGAATAGATTAAGTATTTCTACAGATGAATAAAACAAACCCAATACAAAATGACGAACAATTCAAAGAAGTAGAAAACCGAATGAACAATAAACATAAGAAAATGCATTCAGTTTCACTAGGGGTCAGTAAAATGGAAATTAAGTAACAATAAGAAACCAGTTAAGGCTCATTTGATTAGCAGCATTTGAAAAGTTTTATGATTTCAAATGTTGGCAAGGACGGGGTAGAACTCTGATCACTGTAGTGAGATTACAGACTTTTGGGATGGGCAATTTGCAAAACGTATTGAAATTTGAGATGTGTTTAGCTTTTCATTCAGGATTTCCATTAATTATCTCTACTAGAGAAGCACTGACACACCCACAAAAAGGCAGTGATGGGGCCAGGGCCCATCTGGAATGGCCACTGTGAGAACACCAGCTGCAGCAGGGGAGGTACGGCCGGGGCTGTGCGCTTCGTGGAGCCAGTGGGGGCCAGCATCAGGTGATCCCAGTGGGAGCCCTCTGCTCTACCAAGTCGGCAGGGTGAGAGGTCGCACTCCCAGTCGCAGCTGCCGCTGCCCAACTGTGGCTCTGGACCAGGAAATCCCTGCCCTCTGGGGCCAGGAAGCCCCCATAGGCTCAGAGGTGGCTGCTCACACTCCCTGGCCCCTCCCCACTCCCAGTGCCAACTCCGCACCAGAGCACAGTTATAGACATGTCCCCTGAGCCGAGCCTGGGCACTCTCACAACCCAACCAGGTGTGCACACATTTAAGGCAATGCTGACACACCAGCCCCCCACTGCCTCAGCCCCCTCTGGAAACTTCGGGTTCTGACAAGCACCGGAGGGAAGCCAAGGGGCTGAGGGCAGCTCAGCCAAGCCTGCAAGCACCCCTTGATGTGGACACCCTGAGCGCTGTGGATGGTGTGTTGATGGCACAGGAGGCAGACAGGTTCCTAGGCGGGAAGGAGTGGGTCCCCAGTGAAACCCCACCTTCAAGCCAGGGAAGGCCTGAAGCTTGGGGGCCAGCCTGCCAGTTCCGTTTCCGGGTGAATTCCACGAGCTGGAGTGAGAACTTCTGTGATGGCTTTTGGACAATCCAGTGATGCTTTTCATCACCTGCCCATGGGCCAATCAGCAAACACTTCCTCCATTCTGAGCCCATGAAAACCCTGGACTCAGCCTGACTCAGACACTCCTTGGGACAACCTGCCTGCAGATAAGAGCTACCCACTTCAGGTTTCTCCTCTTCTGAGACCTGTTTGATCACCCAATAAGCACTTCTCTGCCTTGCCCACCCTCCAGTTGTCCCCATAACCTCATTCTTCCTGGACTCAAAACAAGAACTCAGGACCCACCAAACAGCAGGAGGGAAAGGAACTGTAACACTGCCTGGCTGGCTCTCTGAGCTGTGGGCAGTGACACGCTCTCAGACTACAGGACTGAAGAGTGGCAACTCTTCCAAGGGCTCAGACTTTGCAGAGCTGTAACACTGAGCCCTCCCGCCCACCCCCGGCACCAAGCAACCCCCCACCAATAGGAAGCAGTCGTGGGGCCACGCCATCCCAGGAGTTGTGGGCCAAAGTGAAGTAGAAGGACTCAAAAAGCTGTAACACAAACAGGCTGAAACATGCCCCCAATCCCCGCCCAAAACATCCCTCCCAACCCCACTCACCATGCTGTGGGCGAGAAGGAGAGAAGAGCTGCAGGCCTCCTGGGAGCCCAGACCTCAGGGCTCCCTGAGCCAGGGCTGTGACATGCTGTAACACCCTCTTTGGGGGCCCTGTGGTTCCTGGCATCTCTGGGCTTACAGGCGCCACCATGTTTGCCTTGTCCAGACGCTGATGCTGGCAGCAGAAGCTGCTTGCGGTACCTCTGGTTCAGCCACAGCCTCACACAGAGCCAGCATCTGTGCCAGCGCCCAGAGCTGCCTGCCCCACTGCAGCAGCTGGCATGCCTGGCTATGCACAGTGGCCGGACCCTGCACTCTGTGCTCACTTGCTTCACACACTCCACACTGCTCCACACCTGGCTCACCCTTGACAGGTGTGGGATCCAGGCTGGTATCACAAGCCCAGCACAGCCTGCAGGGCCAAGTGAGTGGAGCAAGACCAGCAGGCGCGAGCAGAACTCAAGCAGAGGTGCCACCGGCCACAGAGGTTTCCGACAGGTAAAACAACACCCAAAGGATCCTGTGACCACAGGAATAAAGACAATCATCACTGTTTATGATAGAGAAAACACTAGAAATTTCCCTATTGCCTCCTATAATGGAACTAATAGGGGAAATAGTTAAATAAATAAATTTAGCCTTTTTTAAATATGCAAATTTGAGTTAAGAGAATAAAGCAATTTGCAGAACATATATAAAGTGTGCTACCATATTTGTAAAAGCAAAACTGAATCTTCCTCTATGTCTATATATTATGCAAATGTATTTCAAAGAAGTCTTAGAAGAGACACACTAAACTGGTAACAGTAATGACTCTGGGGAGATGATCAAGAGTAACTTCAGATTTATCTACTTGAATACATTACAATGAGAATATAGTTTTGCAGTGCTTGTGTAATTTTAAAAAACTTTTTAAAAACATTTTAGGAATAAGGGTAGTGCTCTGTAACACACTGCCAGAAACCTTCCAACAGACTGGCCCATAAACATTTTTCATATGATGATACCTAGTGTGAACCAGACATGTCAACATCCTCTTATTACTTATGCTTTACTCAGGAAGATTCTGGAAAACAGAGTATCTGTGTGAGCACCATTATGCACCAGCTGCTACTCTGGGAGCTTTTCATCAATTATTTACATACTCTCACAACAGCCCTAAGAGATGGGCACTATTTTTTATAGTTTACAAATAGTAAAATGAAATCCACAGCCAGGCACTGTGGTGCACACCTGTTGCCCCAGCTACCCAGGAGGCTGAGGTGGGAGGATCACTTGAGGCCGGGAGTTCTCAGTTATAGTACACTATAATGGGCCTGTGACTAACCACTGCATTTCAGCAAAACTCCACCTCTTTAAAAAAGAAAAAGAAATAAAAAAGAACATGAAATCCAGAAAAATGAAGTAACTTGTCTAAAGTCACAGTTTTCAAGTGGCCCATTGCAGATTACTCAAATCCAGTTGAGTCCAAAGCCTATCCCACTGCTCCTATAATAGTCTACTTCCTCCTCTACCCCTGAGAATGAGTACCCTTAGTTAAGTTGCCCCAGCCCAATGTATTTCATCTGGATGGAGAGATGTCCAGCCGCACGGACAGTGATGTGTCTTCCAGATCCCCCTTTAAGAAAGGACTTTTTGCCCAGCTGCTGGAAGTGCCTCCAGATGTCAGCCCCTATGAGGGTTGCCCTGACTACAGAAATAGGAAGTTAACCAGAAAACTAAGCCTGGGCTGTTGACAAGGGGTTTATCTCCCTGAGAAGCAGAGTCTGGAGGGAGTTCAGTGGACAGGATATACATTAGAGAGCACCCTTGGAATCAACACCTATGAAAGAGAGAGAGTAAGGGATCAAGGAGAAGGGAACCCAAGCCTCTGATGTAGGTCCAGCAGCCTCAGTTAACCTGATGGTGAGCCCTGGAGCTAAATGGCCCATCTGAATTGCACCAGGTAAAGAGAACATGGCCAGGCCTTTATATCTTTTCCTCCATCAGTAGCTGGATGTGGTCCACCAGGAAAGGACACAATCTTGATCTGAGACAGTCCATGAAGGAATGACAGCTGAAGGCTGTCTGCCAACAGAAACTGGGGTAGCAGGTCCTTTCTTGAAGGGGAATTTGTGAGGCACGTCATCGTGTGTGGCACATACTGAAAAGCAAGAGTTTTGACTGAAAGTCTGCATCAGGGACAGTTAGATATCATGCTCACACTCTCCCTGACAGCTGCAGGGAAAGAATGTTCTAACCTCTGGGGAAATGTACAAGGGAAGCTCCAGACTCTGGAAATTGAGGTATAGTGGAGAGTTAGGGGTGAGGTCCTGGATTAAAAGCAGCGGATTTTCAGAAAGTCTGCCTCCTGAATGATAAGAATCCCTCCTAACTTCCTTTCCCAGCCAATCTCCCAGAAATTTCACAGTCAAGCTAGAGAACTTTCAAGTGGGATAAAAAGATCCTTGTCAAGAGAAACTGGGCAAGCCCAGAGGAAAGATGGCCAGGTACTAAAACCTTGGAATCTCCCAGTGAAAAAGCCAGCTTCCTACCAGATCACTCTGAAATGACAGCCACCAATAAGCAAGCCCCACCAATGCTCACAGAGCTTCCAATCATTTTCTCAGAGCCTCAGTCTTCATTCTAACAGATCCCTGGCTTAGGATTACCTGACATTTAAAGACAGACTTGGGCCGGGTACCATGGCTCACACCTGTAATCCCAGCACTTTAGGAGGCCAAGTGGAGGTAGATCAGTTGACATCAGGAGTTCGAGACCAGCCTGACCCACATGGTGAAACCCCCTCTCTACTAAAAATACAAAAATTAGTTGGGTGTGGTAGTGTACACTTGTAGTCCCAGCTACTCAGGAGACTGAAGTAGGAGAATCATTTGAGCCCAGGAAGCAGAGGTTGCAGGGAGCTGAGATTCTACCACTGCACTTCCAGCCTTGGTGACAGAATGAGACTCTGACTCAAAAAAATAAATAAATTAGTCCGGGCGTCGTGGTTCATGCCTGTAATCCAATTACTTTGGAAGGCTGACTCGGGCAGATCACCTGAGGTCAGGAGTTCAAGACCAGCCTGGCCAACATGATGAAACCCCGTCTAGGCTAAGAATACAAAAATTAGCTGGGTGTGTTGGTGGGTGCCTATAATCCCAGCTACTCAGGACACTGAGGCATGAGAATTGCTTGTACCCAGGAGGTGGAATTTGCAGTGAGCAGAGATCGTGCCACTGCACTCCAGCCTGGATGACAAGAGTGAAACTCAGTCTTAAAAAAAGTAATACTAAAATAAAATAATGAAGACAGCCTTGAACATAAAATACAGAGAGCAAAGCAAACAAATAGAAAAGAATAGGAAGAAACTGGGCTATGCAGACCATCAAAAAAAGCAACTTATTAAAAAAATACAACTTAAAATCATAGACACAGTCACAAGAGACACTGTCACATGCATGAATGAAAGGCAGGCTGCCATTTTTAAAAAAACACAACAAAGAACAAGAAATATCAAGAGCTCTTGGAAACTAAAACTATGGTGGTCACAATTAAAAATCACTAGGAAGTTTGGAAAAGGAAATCAAAGAGATCTCCCCAGTTATAAATAGAAAGAAAGGAAATAAAATGAGTGAAATGAAAAGAAAAGAATAAGAAATGAGAGGTTCAGCTGACAAGGTTCACTATCCAAATAACTGGAGTTCTAGAAATGAAGACTGAAAAATATTGGGAGGAAGAATTTAAAAATAAGTTACAGAATTGGAACAAGTGAATCTTTGGATAGAGAATGACCATTTAGAACCAAGCACAGTAAATTTTAAAAGACACCCCCCACAATCGTTCGTTGCAGGATTTCAGAAGAGCAGGAATAAATAAGAGATTAGAAAAGCTTCTAGAGAGAAATGGAGAAAAATAGCTAAAGCAGAGGGAGGCACAGGAGTTAAGAAACAGGAGAGCCAACAGCGCAGAGCAGAGGGAAACTCTAGGATGAAAAGAATCCGCAGGAGGATGTCAGGCCCAGAGAGCACAGAGCCCAGACCTGAGCTGGAGGACTCCAGGAGGGAGGTCTGGGAGTGAGACTGGGAGGTGGGGGAGTGAGACTAGCGAGTTATCTGCTGGAAGGTGTGTGACAAATTAGCAACAGGTGCAAAGAAAACTAAGCAAATGTTGATGCAATTAACAACTTGGGGAAAAAATATGAGGCCAGGCATGGTGGCCCACATCTGTAATCCCAGCACTTTCGGAGGCCAAGGCAGGCGGATCATCTGAGGTCAGGAGTTCGGGACCAGCCCGGCCAACACAGTGAAACCCCATCTCTACCAAAAAGTTCAAAAATTAGACGGGTGTGGTGGTGCATGCCGGTAACCCCAGCTACTTGGGAGGCTGAGGCAAGAGAATCGCTTGAACCCGGGAGGCAGAAATTCAGTGAGCCGAGATCACGCCACTGCAGTCTAGCCTGGGTGACAGAGTGAGACTCTATCTCAAAAAACAAAGAGAAAGGAATTGTAATTTTACCGCAGTATTTGGTTAGTGGTAAACAATATGCACATGGAAACAATATTTACATAGGCATAATCACATAAACACTGAATGTGACTCTAACCAGAAACCCTGACTAGACTGTATCAGGAGACCGAGAAGAGCAAAGCAGCTGAATGGCAGGGTGGGTGGGAGTCCTGCAAGAGAGCTAAACGCTCCGCTACCGGAAGCGGAAGTCGGCCAATCAACCTTTAAAAGTCTAAAATAAACAAATCACGATCGTATTCAGGAATTCCAGATGCAACTGCTACATGGATAAAAAGGGGGTCTCTCCCAGAAACAAGACTCAGGCTGTGGATAGGATAGGAAACTTTGTTTTGTTTTGTTTTGTTTTTTGAGCTCTGTTACCCAGGCTGGAGTGCAGCTGTCTGATCATGGTTCACTGCAATCTCCAACTCCTGGGCTCATGCAATTCTCCTGCCTCAGTTAATTCCAAGTAGCTGGGATTATAGGCATGTACCATGACACCCGGCTAAATGTTTTTACACATTTTTTTTTTTGTGGATGGGGTCTCCCTCCGTTACCTAGGCTCAAACTTCCGGGCTCAAGAGACGCCCCTGCCTTGGCATCCCAGAGTGCATGGATTACAGGCATGGGCCACCACGCACAGCCAGGTTTTTAAATTTTAAGCCTGTGTGTCCTATTTCACTTTTTTAATGTTGGTAATAAAATAACTTTTAATAATAAACATAATAAAGAGAGAGCTCTTTATTAAGAAAAAAAAGCACCACTGGCCTGATTCAACCTGATAAAGCCTACAGGGAGCATCGATTCAGTCCAATCATGAACTGTTCTTTATCTAGCCTGGCTTGCAAAATCAACACCTTCCCTTTTAAACAAAGCTCAGCCTCAGATTAATTAATAGCTGAGCTGGCACACACTTGCATTCAAACGATTCCTTCAGGTTCAGTCTCAACTTAATTAATGACTCTCCATTGCACTAGAATGTCATGTATTTTGTCTTTCACAATTACTTAGTTTGCCTTCTCTGGACAAAGATTTACTCTTTGGCTCTCTATATACTAATAGAAATGTACTCCTACCCTGCAAACAAGAGGAGAAGAAGCAATTCATCAGCACAGGAGAAGGCTCAAGGTGAAGACCTCCTCTGTCTAAATCACACTTTGAGTAATAGGAAGCTGACTGCTTTTCTGTGCTCCACTTTTAGAAGAAATCTCAAGGTGTGTCACACACACATACACACACAAGAGCAGATATTAGAGACGGAATTCCAAACAGCCAGACTCAGGACAAATCCTGAGGCTAGCGCATGTAGACACCTCTAACACCCCAACATCTCTCAGCTCCCCGTTTCACCTCAGATCTTCACAGGCTTCAACGCACCCCCTAGTGATGGTGCTTCCCCTCAAGCACACGCTGGGACTTCTCCAGTCCTCCAGAGCCCAGAGGTTTCATCAAGGGCTCACAGGGAGAGTTACCAACCCACAGGCAAACCTCAACTAATGGGGGCCAGGAGTCGATGGATAAATCTCTCTGTCACGCCAGGTGCGGTGGCTCACACCTGTAATTCCAGCATTTTGGGAGGCTGAGGCAGGCAGATCATTTAAGGTCAGGTGATCCAGACCAGCCTGGGCAGCATGGCGAAATCCTGACTCTAGAAAAAAATACAAAAATTCTCTGGGCATGGTGGCAGGCGCCTGTAGCCCTAGCTGCTCGGGAGGCTGACGGCAGGAGGGTCGCTTGAAAGTTGAGGCTGCAGTGAGCTGAGATTGCGCCACTGCACTTCATCCTGGGCAAGAGAGTGAGACACTGTCTCAAAAACACAAAACAAACTTCTTGCAGTTGTAAATGTCCCAGGGATTCCCCATGACATAGGACATTCAGTACCAAAACTGGGAAAGTCCTAGGCAAGCCAGGATGAACTCACCCGAGTAAGACAGTGACTTTTTGTCAGAAGTCTTTGACACTTCTGATGTTATTATGTGAACAGCTTAAGAACTGTTGTTCTCTATTATTTTTCATCAATTCATTCAATATTTACTTGACTCATACTCTGCCCCAATCACTGGGAATGAGAGATGGATGGGATATATCTCGGAGTTCTCTTGGTCTAGTGGGGAAAACAAATATAAACACATCATAGTATGTTGCAAGGCATATTGCAGCTGAGTAATACATAAGGCATCCCCAGGGCACAGAAAGAAGGCCTATCTCTGTGATGGAGATGGCAAAAGAATGCAGAAGCAGGCCAGGCACAGTGGCTCATGCCTGTAATCCAGCACTTTTGGGAGGCCTAGGCAGGCGGATCACTTGAGCCCGAGTTTGAGACCAGCCTGGGCAACATGGTGAGACCCCCATCTCTACAAAAAATACAAAAATTAGCTGGGCATAGTGGTGTGCACCTGTAATCCCAGCTCCTTGGGAGGCTGAGGCAAGAGGAACACTTGAACTCAAGGGGTAGAGGTCACAGTGAGCCAAGATTGTGCCACTGCACTCCAGCCTGGGCACTGGAGCGAGACCCTATCTCAAAAAAAAAAAAAGACAAGCACATTCTTATTTACCATTAATAAGCAATTAAAAATTGTAGTGTTTTATTTTATGTTATTGTAAAGGTCTCACTCTGTCACCCAAGCTGGCACAGCAGCCTCTGCCTCCTCAGCTCAAGCAATCCTCCCACTTCAGCCACCCGAATAGCTATGAAAACAGGTGCACACAACCACGACAAGCACATGTTTGAATTTTTTTTCCCGAGATGGAGTCTTACTCTGTCACCAAGGCTGGAGTGCACTGGTACAATCTCGGCTCACGACAACCTCCGCCTCCCGGGTTAAAGCAATTCCTCTGCCTCAGCCTCCCAAGTAGCTGGGATTACAGGCGTGCGCCTCCATGCCCAGCTAATTTTTGTATTTTTAGTAGAGAGGGCGTTTCTCCATGTCTGTCAGGCTGGTCTTGAACTCCTGACCTCATGATCCACCCACCTCAGCCTCCCAAAGCACTGGGATTACAGGCGTGAGCCACCATGCCTGGCCTGAATTTTTGAATTTTTGTAGAGATGAGGTTTCATCATATTGCCCAGGCTGGTCTTGAACTCCTGGGCTCAAGTGATTCACCTGCCTCAGTCTCCCAAAGTGCTAGGATTATAGGTGTAAGCCACCGCGCCCAACCAGAAATTGTAGTTTTTTAAAATTCCATTCATTATAGCAACAAAAATTATTAAATGCCTGAGAATACACTTGAAAAAATGTACAAGACTGATATGAATAAAACTATAAAAATTCACTCCCAAACATAAAAGGTGGCCTGAATAAAGGGAAAGACATTCCATGCGTGAAGGCTCACTTTTGTAAAGGCAGGCAGGGCCCAGATCATGCAGAGCCTTGGAGGTCACATTAAAGGTTCCAATCCCTATCCTAAGAGCTATCGGCATCTACTGAGAGTCTTTGCCAAGGGAGTGACCAGAAGAGATCTTGGTTTTGAAAAGGTCAACACAGGCTGCAAGGGAGAAAACTGGATTGGCTGAGAGGCTGTACCGAATAAGGGAGCAAGAAATGTGGACAATAGCCATAGGCCACACAAAAGATACCGGTGGTGGCAATGAAAATAGAGGTGGGCCAATTTAAAATGTATTTAGAGGCCAGGTGTGGTGGCTCATGCCCGTGACCCCAGTACTTTGAGAGGCTACGGCAGGCAGATCACTTGAGGTCAGGAGTTCAAGACCAGCCTGGCCAACATGGTGAAACCCCTTCTCTACTAAAAATACAAAAATTAGCTGGGCATGATGGTGTGCACCTGTAATCCCAGCTACTCTGGAGGCTGAGGCAGGAGAATCGTTTGAATCCAGGAGACAGAGGTTGTAGTGAGCTGAGATCATGCCACTGCACTCCAGCCTGGGCAACAGAGTGAGAGTCCATCTCAACAGATAAAAATAAAATGTATTTAGGAAAAGAAAAAAATGTATTTAGAAGGTAAAATGTACAGACATTATTAGTGGATTCGATACTAAGGGTATCAAATACAAAGGTGTCAAGACTAGATGGATGGTTATGCAATCCACTGAGATAAAGAGCACAGGATCAGTTTGGAGCTGGGGAAATCACAGATCAGGCTTGGACATGCTGAGTTTGAGACGTCTTTGAGATATTCAATTACAGCTATAAAGTAGGCAATATAGAACCTTACGGAAAACATTCATGTATCAATTTTTAATGGAACATAAAAGAGGGTACAACTAACTGCTATAACAAATAAACCCCACAGTTTTGCAGATTTAACTGAAGTTGATTTTTCACCCACAGAACAGTCCAAAGCAGCTCTTGTCCGTGTGCAGTGTGGGGACTCAGCTTTTGTCCTTGTGACCTGCTCCTCCCCTAGGGCCTCACAGGTCATCTGCATACAGGCGGAAGTGCAAAAAGGAAGTGGAGAAAATACACCTAACAACCTCAACCAGGAAGTGGCACACGTTACACATCATTTCTCACTATATGCCATTGGTAAGAACTACTCATATGCAAGGAAGTTGAGAATTAGAGTCCCTAGCTGAGCAACTGCTCCCAAGTATAGCATTGCCAGACAAAATGCAGGACGCCTGGTTAAATTTCAGTTTCAGTCAAAAGTGAATGGTGTTTTAATATAAGAAGGTCCACCATATTGTATCTGAAATTCAAATTTAACTGGGTATCTTGTTTTTCAAGTTTGTTTGCTAAATCTTGCAACCCTATCTCAGGGACAATCCTATCTATGGCAGGGGGTCACATATTTTGATGGATAGTCACGTCTGCCATAGGATACGAATAACTTAGAGAAAATGTGATACAAATGCATCGTGGAATACTATACAGCCATAAAAAAGAACGACATCATGTCCTTTGCAGCAACATGGATGTACCTGGAGGCCAAAATCCTAAACTAACCCAGGAACAGAAAACCGAATACCACATGTTCTCACTTATAAGAGGGAGCCAAACGCTGGGTACTCATAAAGATGGCAACAATAGAAAGTGGGGGCTACTAGAGAGGGAACGGAAGCAGGCAAGGGCTGAAAAACTAAGTATTGGGTACTATGCTCAGTACCTGGGTGACAGGATAATTCATACCCCAAACCTCAGCATCACACAGTATCGCCAGGTAACAAACCTGCACATGTACCCCCGAATCTAAAATAAAAAGGTTTTTTAAACATGGCTTAGAGTGGACCTCCTCCATATTTCCTGTATAAGCCATGGGTAGGGTTGTGGGGAGGGTATACAATAACTTTTTCTTACATTTGAGAGACCAGGAAAGAGGACTTACAAGTAGAGGATGAATGAGGAGCACCCTTGATAGATCTTATCAAAAAACTAGAACATGGCACAATTCCATGTACTGTATACATTTAGTCAATGAGCATATATTGAGCACCTACTATGCTCTAAGTGCCACACTAGAGGCTGAAGACACTGAGATATTTCAATCCCTGTCTTCAAAAAGCTTAGAGTTGTGTGGGGTCAGGGGGAAAAGGAGGAGCATAACTCAGCAGATGAAGGAGCCCTTAAGTCAAACTGGTGGAAAACCAAAAGGTGTCCCAAGGGAGATGGTGGCTGAATTGCACCTTAAAAGTCAGGCAAGTAGGAATGAACCAAATGAAGATACACAGATTGCTACATCCACTCGTGGAGTAGTCATTGGTACAGGACATACTCTCCCACGATAAACATCTAGAAAACCAGGCAAAATATATGACACAGTTGGCCCTGGGCAGAGCAGGGCTGTGATACCTGAGAGAACAGAGACGAACAAGGGAAACCCTCGCTACAATTGCCCTGGTTTTCTGCTTGGAGGCCATTCATGGACCTTGGCAGAGGGAAGGGAACCCAGACAGAACCTGGAAGCTTCACTGAGTTGAACACACAAAGATAGGCATTTGGGGAGTTTGGCGATTAAGTGTTTATGTGTCAACTTCACTGAGTTAAGCGATACCCAGGGAGCTGCTAAAACATTTCTGGCTGGCTGTTTCTTGAGGATGATTCCAGAAGAGCCAGGGTAGGCAGGTATCATCCAATCCATTGAGAACCCTGATGGGACAAAAAGATGAAAGAAGGAGGAAGGGCAATTTCTCTCTCTCTCTCTCTCTCTCTCTCTCTCTTTCTCTCTCTCTCTCTCTCTCCCCCTCCCCCGCCCAAACATTCACCTTCTCCTGCCCTTGGACATTAGAGCTCCTGGCTCTTGAGCCTTCAGACGCTGGGACTGACACCAACACCCCCCCCTCACTCCCAGATTTGGACTGGGAGTTACCCAATTGCCTTCTCTGATTCTCACACCTTTGGATTCAGACTAAATTATGGTGCTGTTTCCTGATTCTCCAGCTTTCAGGCAGCACATTACCGGCTTCTTGGTCTCCAAAATTGTGTGAGCCAATTCCCACAATAAACATACTTTTACGTATCTGTATATATCCTATTGGTCTGGTGTCTCTGGTGAACCCTGACTAACAGAGGGAGGCTAAGGTAACTGGAATGTATGGACCAGAGTACCAGAGAGGAGAGAGCTATACAGAGAAAACTTTCCACAAATCTGTGCAACGTTCTCCTCAAGTGTTTGACTGAATACTAATCCCTACACAGTTAGGGTAAAGCTCCATGCAGCCAAAAAAAGAAAGAAAAGAAAAGACAACTTTCGGGTAGTTCTGAGATGAACATTCTCAGAGCCCATTTACGGTTGAGAGATGTTTTGAGCTCCTCTCTGCCAGAGTAGAGAGGACTCACTTAATATAAGGGCATTCAGAGAGACTCCAGAGCATCACGCCTTAGTGGTAGAGTAAAGGCTACTCTAGACCAGACCCAACAGAGCTGAAAATCAAGCCTAGAAAAAAATCAAGCTTATCTGCAAGTAAGTTTACCGACTACCGAAACAAACTTCAACATTACTTAGACAACAAAATCCACACCCTCAACAAAGTATCATTCACAATGTCAACATCTAATTTTAAAATTACTAGACATGCAAAGAAGTGGGAAAATCTGATTTCAGCCAGGAGAAAAGTTAGAGAATAGAAGCAGAGTCAGAAATAACAGGGCAATGGAATTACCCAGCGAAGGCGTGTGGGAAGGCAGTAAAATTCCAAACCAAGAGAGTAGTTGGCATACACGAGGCTTCTTTTGGTTGCACTGGTGAGAACAGGTTGTACAGACAGGCTCCCACCATCATCAGAGGGGCTGGGCGACATGGGACAAACATAGAGACAGGCTCTTCTGAGAAATCTCTGGAAGACCAATGTAGGTCCCATTAACTGACAGAATGGCTGCCTTCCTCCCACTAAGCTGCTTCAAAGTCCCTGGGACAAGCCAGAATTTGAGTGTCTCTGTTGTAATCACAGTTTTCTCACTTATTTCTAAGACAAACTTGTATTAAATACTTGCATTTCTAAAGAAAGGAATGGGAGCTCATCTTTAATGATCACCTACTATCTGCCAGCAACTATACCTAAGCACCCTCAAATTCATTACTTCACTTAATCCTTAAACCAGTCCTGAAAGACAGGTACTTATCTCTTTCAAAACGGAAACTGGACCAGAAATCAAGGAACTTGCTTGTGTCAGTCAAGTCAAGTCAATTTGAACTGAAAACTGTGAAACTCAACGAATCAAATTGTGGTGAATGTTTTGAAGTCCTCTTGTGTAGTGCCGTCTTTGCAGTCAACACACTTGGGTTCAATTTTCAGCTTAGCCACTTGCTAGCTGTTTGCCTTTGGAAAGTTCCCAACCTCTTCAAGACTCAGTTTCTAAATCTGTTGAGCAGGAGAACAAATCATACTTTGTACAGTCATAGGGAAGATTAAGTGAGGCGATTAAGAATGTAAAGAGCCTGGAATAGAAGCAAGTATATACCAGGTGTTCAACAAATATCTGCCCACTCTGTCCTCTTCCTCCTCGTCCATTCATTAAATGTCTGATTCTGACCATATATAACTGCAGGAGGATGAAAACCAAAGGCAAAACTAGATCAGATAGAAAACTTTTTCTGCAAAAGTATCACAGTGGTTCTCAAAATCAGGTCCCTCGACCAAGAGCATTAGCACCACGCAGAATTTCTTTAAAATGTACATTTTATGACCCCGCCCCAGACCTACTAAATAAAAAATTCTGAGTGGGGGCCAGCAATCAATGTTTTTAGAAACCTTGGCATGATTTTGATACACACCAACGTTTCAGAGCCACTTGTATGATAGCTCTTTTATTGCATCAGTCGAATTCATATATTGCATAGACTGTGGCTAGGTCTTAATCACCAATCTAACAATTGCTCATTCTTCTTTGTTTTATAGAGTTCCTTCAGATTAATTTATTCTGGATTATCTCTCTCCAGGAAAGAGGAAACAAAGTAAAATGGTGTTACATTAAAAATCTTACAAAAAAAAAAAAAGACTAAGCTATTGATGTGATACAGAAAGACAAATGTAAAGAAGTTCTTCTTGAGAAAAACTATTTTAATGACCAAGTGGAGAAAGTGAAGCCGAAACTGGAAGCATTATCCCTAATCCCTAACAGGTTAGCACAAGTGACCCTTCAAAAATCCAACCATTTTCACAATAAATACTTTTTTCTCTTAATTTAGCCGTTCCTATTCCAATCCCTTTAACTAAACTTTAATTCCTAATTCAGCTATTCCATCTTCCTGACTTGAAATTTGGGGAAACCATAAAGCAATTTTGATTTAGAAATCAGGCACTTGTCATTAGGTACAAACGTTTCCGTGCTGAAGACCTCAAACTATTGAAAGTTACAAAACAAGAATTGGGTGTGGGCTGGGCAGCTGAAACCAATTATGCAGATTTGGCATCTAAAGAAAATGGTAGGTCTGAATACTTAGAATGATTCCCAATTATATTCCAGTTGTTTTCATTTTTTCCAATTGCTGCCACTCTCCTCCACATCCCTCTCTCAAGGCTGTACTCTTCCATCCTTGCTTACAGATGATTTCAATTGTTTTCTATTTTTTTAATCTTCTCTTTTATCTCCGATGCTTTTCCTTCCTTCCTCATTTCATCATTTTTTTTTTAAACAAGATACTCATGCGTCTGATGATTCTACAGATGCAGGAATTTTTCTTCCTGTCCTTGAAGCGACAGCCTGTCTTTCCCCTCAAGTGTCTTTGTCGCAATGCCTGATAAACTGTTTATTTTTCCTAATGGCTTTCCTTTTTAGCCTGAAAAACAAACATTAACCAAAAACCTCCTTGTTTCACTAAAGCGTCACTTACAATGCCATCCCTGGTGCTGGAGCGCCGCCTGCTGAGTAACTGAGAATTAGCAGGTCATAATGCCTCTGGGTTAGCAGCAGAAAAAGTAATCGTTTTCTCATCAACAGATTCTTCAGAAATGACGGGTGTAATGTTCCTGATATTGTTCCTTCCCCAACCATGCTGCTTAAGTCATTGTACATTATGTGTAAGAACTAATCCAAAGTATTTTTAAAACTGCATATTTTTTAGCACCATCTACTAAAAACTCAGTAAAATGCCCTCCATAGAATAGGAGCTCAGTAAAAACTTGTAGATAGCAGTTAATTAATATTATGTGAAAACATTTATCAAACTGTATTTCAGTTGCCTAATTCTCTTTCTAACTGTAGAGATCCTTTTCCCCTTGAGGAGAAAAAAAAACTTTTAAAAAAAAATTCTCTATATTGACCAGGCACAGTGGCTCACGCCTGTAATCCCAGCACTTTGGGAGGCTGAGGTGGGCAGATCATATGAGGTCAGGAGTTCGAAACCAGCCTGGCCAACATGGTGAAACCCTGTCTCTACAAAAATACAAAAATTAGCTGGGCATTGTGGCAGGCACCTGTAATCCCAGCTACTCAGGAGGCTGAGGCAGGAGAATCGCTTAAACCTGGAAGGCGGAGGTTGCAGTGAGCTGAGATCATGCCACTGCCCTCCAGCCTGGGCAACGGAACGAGACTCCATCTCAAAACAAAACATAACAACAAAAAAGAAAGAATTATATATTTCACCATTTGACCATAGCACTAAGCTCAGTTTGTGTAATAGGTATTCAAAATACATTTGCAGAATACTGATTAAATAATTCTAAATATTTAATAGTCATCATTTCTAGCACTCATTATGTGCTAAGAACTGTCCCAGCTATTCAACAAACATTTTCTCTAATCCTTAAAACCTACCCAACAATTCTTGGAAAAAGCTCCTTATCAGCTGCTAACTTGACCTCCCAACTGAACACAAAATTCTTATTTCCAGGGATTCTGTTACTCTGACACATTCTTTGCACCTGGCTTTTCAGAAGCTTATATTTTCTTTTCTTTTTTTGAAACAGAGTCTCACTCTGTTGCCCACAACTGGAGTACAATGGCATGATCTGGGCTCACTGCAACCTCTGCCTCCCAGGTTCAAGCCATTCTCCTGCCTCAGCCTCCTGAGGAGCGGGGACTGCAGGTGCCTGCCACCATGCCTGGCTACTTTTTTTGTATTTTTAGTAGAGACAGGGTTTCACCACGTTGGCCAGGCTACTCTTGAACACCTGAACTCAGGTCATCTGCCCGCCTTGGCCTCCCAAAGTGCTGAGATTACAGGCCTGAGCCCCTAGCACACCCGGCCTAGAAGCTGACATTTTCAACAGTAACCTGGGACATTTTCCTGCTAGTGGTCCTTACACAAGGTGAGAAATCATGCACTGGTAAAAATTACAAACCCAAGTGTAGTAGATGAAAGAAATGGCCAGCAATTCTTTCCCTCCTTGTACCTACACCCTACCAATGTGACACTGTAACTCCTTACATCAGGAAGTAAAGTTTTTTTCTCCCCTTCTTGAATCCAGACTGGCCTTGAGATTTTCTTGGGCCTACAATTCAAGAGGCCTTGCGTGCTTCTGCTCTCATGCATGGAATCCTGAGCTGCCATGAGAATGAGCCCAAACCAACGTGGGAAAGAGTGATCACATGGAGAAAGATCGACCATCCCAGTCGAACGCACGGTCAGTCAACCCAGCCAAACTACCAGCTGACTAGAGACACATGAGCAAGTGCATCCAAAGCCATCCAAGCTCAACCTAGACCAGAGGCTCTTCCCAGCTTATCCCAGCCCAAATTAAAGACCAACCTGCAGAATCATTAGCTAAATAAATAGCTATGATGCCTGGGCATTGTGGCTCATGCCTGTAATCCCAGCACTTTAGCAGGCCAAGGAGGGTGGATCATCTGAGGTCAGGAGTTCAAGACCAGCCTGGTCAATGTGGCGAAACCCCATCTCTACTAAAAATACAAAATTTAGCCAGGCGTGGTGGTGGGTGCCTGTAATCCCACCTACTTGGGAGGCTAAGGCAGGAGAATCACTTGAACTCGGGAGACAGAGGTTGCAGTGAGCCGAGATCACGCCACTGCACTCCAGCCTGGGCAACCAAGCAAGAGTCTGTCTCAAATAAATAAATACATAAATAAATAAAAGCTATGATGCTATATAAACCAGAAAATCGCCTATTATATATTATGCCTTAAATGGTTAACTTGAATCTAACCAAAACTCGGATCTAATTTCCAGTTCACAGAAAATGTAAGATAAAGGAACAAGCTAACTGATGTGTTGAGATGAGGCAGGTATACATAAATACACGCATACACAAAAAGAAAAAAAAATACACACACGCCACACACACACCAATTTACACTTACTTTAATTGGTTAAGTTAGCCCAAAATAGTCTCAAAAAAGTGTTTAAAGGATCAAACTCTCATCCCAGCACTGCCCAGAGTGTTTATAGTGTTCTGCCAACAGAAGATGTGAAGTTGTATTTTGTGGATCCCATAGAATGTTGAAGTCTAGCCACTTTAGAATCTGTGAAGATTTATCTATATACAGTCTCTGGATTGATCACTTCCCAGTTAAATCTTTTTTAGGACCATTTTAACAGTCGGTTTCTGGAGCCAGCCGTACAGTCTCAATGATTCACTCAGAGTCAGGGGAAAATCATCAGACTGACCATTTTTCATCTCGAAATTTTTATTCTCATTGTCATAAGAAAGGATTTATTATCAACTTCTGCAAGATGCAGATACTAAATCAGCCTTAGGGGTTTGAAGTAGAAATGAATAAATATGGCCGGAGTTTGAGTTCATCTGGTGTCTGGAATGGTTTGGGGTTTTGAAATTCTTTTTAACTACTATTATACAGTTTTAAAACCCAAAACATGTTTTCATAAGGCTTTTCTCCTTCATATCTAAATCCAAGTATCTGATCAAGGAAAATGGAATCTGTGTGCTCTTGAATGTATCTGCACTCCATTCAGTTCAGGGCAGTCAGTGTAAGATACTGACCTTCTCTTTTGTAGGAGTTATTTCAAGGCCTAAATAATTCTGAAGCTAAACTTTTAGAGAATTTTCTTTCCCAGCCACTTAAAGAGTCCCAAAATCTGCAAACCATACTCTTGACTCCTCACCTGGACTATCAGGTTCTTAAAAGTTTTCATATTCACATGATGGAAAGATTAGTAAAACAAGTTCTTCCCCTCTGGCTTTTGTCCTAACTCTAACTGCTCTGGATGAATAGAAGGAAATGGTGTCTTTATGAAGGCAGTCAATACAATCTTGCAACTCTCTCAGCAACTGACTGGAATGGATGACAATGGATAGTTCTACAGTAAAGAAATAAAGGGCACAGTATGAATACAAAATGCTACCAGGCTCTTCACAAAGCCCTTTGCAAAATATCATCTTCTGTGATTGCAGCATCCCCAGGGGGCAGGTGGAGAATTGTTAATGGTACCGCTAGAAAAGCCTGCTAATGCAAGCTCAGGAGAGTGTCCTTATCTCCCCGCTTCCTCTGGAAAGTGACAGACTACCCTTACCCCGAAAGATGTTATGTGAGTGCTTCTCCTGCGCATCCATCATAGTGCTGGCAGCTGAACCTCCATGCTTGGGCAGATGAGCTCGTGATGCTGCAAAGGAGCCGTTTTGAAGACTGGCAGTGTCTCAGAGAACTGGCTGTGCAGAAAGGAAAGTGCTTACATATGAGGGTTTAAAAAAAAAGGTTTTGTGCATTAATTAAATATATAT
Organism: Plecturocebus donacophilus; assembly: GCA_004027715.1. Taxonomy (NCBI): domain Eukaryota; kingdom Metazoa; phylum Chordata; class Mammalia; order Primates; family Pitheciidae; genus Plecturocebus; species Plecturocebus donacophilus. The sequence continues at coordinate 22,727 of PVKP010010648.1, forward strand.
ATATTTTTTTTTTGAGATGGAGTCCCACTCTGTTACCAGGCCAGAGTACAGTGGTGCGATCTCCACTCACTGCAATCTCCACCTCCCAGGTTCAAGCGATTCTTCTGCCTCAGCCTCCTGAGTAGCTGGGACTGCAGGTTCACGACACCACGCTCAGCTAATTTTTTGTATTTTTAGTAGAGTTGGGGTTTCACCATGTTGGCTAGGATGGTCTCGATCTCTTGACCTCGTGATCCACCCACCTCGGCCTCCCAAAGTACTGGGATTACAGGCATGAGCCACTGCGCCCAGCCTAAGTAAAAATAAATTTAAAAGGATAGGTGTAGATAGATTGCATTGGCCATCATTTGTGGAACGTATCACATCAGATGTTGCTAATATTCAAATACTTTTCAAAAAATTATTTTTCAAATATGAATTAAAGTAGATCAGAAGTTATCCCTATAAGAATGCCACTCTTACCAGCATTTCCTAGATTAGGAAGAAAAGATACTATTACCACCAGGGTCCTGAAAATTGTATATTAAGTGTTCCAGTTACTGTTACTGCATAACAAAGTGCTTCAAATATAGAACTGTAAAACAACCATCATTTTATTTTGCTCACAAATTGCATGGGTCAGGAATTCAGGCAGAGCTTGACTGAACAGTTCTCACTTGGGGGTCACTCAAGAGGTTGCAGTCAGATGTTGGCTGGGAATGCAGATAATTGAAGGTTTTGACACCAAGACAGTGCCCCCACGTGGCTAGCAGTTGACTGGGAACTCCGCTGGGGCTGACCAGAGAGCCTACTTATGACGGTACCAGCATGGCAGTCTCAGGGTAGTTGACTTCTGACACAGCAGATCAAAACTCCAAATGCAAGGCTCTCAGCAACCAAAGAAGTTGCATAACTTTTTATGACTTGACCTTGGACGTCACACAGATCACTTCTGTCATATTCTATTGGCCAAAGCAGTCACAAACCTGCCTAGATTCAAGGGAGGAGGCAAAAAAACCCTCTTAATGGAAGATGTGTTGAGAATTTACAGATAAGACTTTAAAACCATCACAGTCACTATAAATACTATCACAGAAGTGCATTATGTCATCAGAAGTTAACCACGAAGGCAGACACTATCGCTGTCCTCCCCTATATCCCCCTGGCCCATGTCTGAGTTCACTGGCAACTTCGGTGGACAGTTTCTGTGACTGCTGGTGGCTTCCTACCTCAGGTCCCCAAGTGCAGAATCCTCCAGTTTTTCCTTTGTCCTGGCCAAGAAATACAGGGTGCCTTAACTGCTCTGTGACCAGCCAGCTCCGTATTTTTCCCTGCAGGCTTGAACCAAGGCCAGGCCTTGAATCTTCCCAGACACTGACAGACTGGTTTAGGTCGTGGTCCGAACTACTGAAAGAACAAACACGTTGCTAAACATGTAGAAAGTCGTCCCTATCCATAAACGGAATTCCTTAGACCCTCATATAACTCCATACCTGGATCTGCATGCTGTAGACGTACCTAGACAGATCTTGTTTCACTGTCCATCAAGAGGACACGCTGCAGCCCCCTCCACACATAATTTCCCCTAACAAGAATTTACACTGATCGCCCCGGCATTAAGTGCTTCTTTCTTTGGAATCCCATCCAGCCCCATCTCAGGATGGTTTGGGGCAGTTGCCTGCAGGAATTCCCCTGCTACCACGTTTGGGCTGATTCCAGGCTCCACTTCAGCCAGACAGGTCTCTTTGTTTCTCAATCTGAGGGCTTTCTCTGGTAAGTGGGAACTGACTCAGCTCACACAGGTAAGCTTCAGCCAATAAGAGACAGAGTCAGTGGATAAATACCCCGACTCCCTTGTCCCTGAGTGGGACAATTCTGAGGCACATTCAATGGTCCTCAACGTGACTGAGCCCAGATGCCCTCGGTGGCACCCAGCTCATTAGACCCAGCATGGCTCTTCTCTGCCCCCCTGGATTTCTCCCTCCCTCATTTCTGATTCCTGGCTCTCCTCTGCCCCCCTGGATTTCTCCCTCCCTCATTTCTGATTCCTGGCTCTCCTCTGCCCCCCTGGATTTCTCCCTCCCTCATTTCTGATTCCTGGCATCACTTCCCAGCACCCAGCTGCTTTTCTCTGAATTGGCTTTGGGAGGACTCAAACTAAACACCCATTATATGTGTCCGGATCTGAGAATAAATGACCTCTAAGGTCCCTCCCTAGTTTAAATTCCTGTTATCGTTATTGTCATGTCATAAAAAAAAATTTAAAAACAGGATTTCCTCTGTTGTCCAGGCTGGAGTACAGTAATGAGATCATAGGTCACTGCAGCCTTGAACTCCTGGATTCAAACAATCCTCCCACCTCAGCTTCCAGAGTAGCTAGGACTACAGGTGCACACCACCTTGCCCAACTAATTTCTTTAATTTTCTGTAGAGGTTGCGGCGGGGGTGGGGGTAGGGGGTCTTGCTATATTACCCAGGTTGGTCTTGAACTCCTAGTGATCCTCCTGCCTGGGCCTCCCTAAGTGCTGAAATTACAAGTGTGAGCCACCGTGCCCGGCCGTGTTATCATCCATTTTATAAACATGATTACTGAGAAGTTCTAGGATTGCCCTGAGTTCTCAAAGAAGTCACAGGGTAAAAGCAAAATCACCTCGATGCCAGGGTGGATAACAGTGTTTCATTAGCTGATCCCACATTCCAAAGAAAATGAAGCATTTCTTACTCTAAAAAAGAAAGTCCTCGCTCCCATGAAACAGCCATAAAAGTCAGCACTAAACAATAGTCTAAAGTCTGAAAGATTAAGTGAGACTGCAAATAGAAATATCCCAGTAAAACCTAAACTTTAATAGACAGGAAATTTAGGGTGATTGCAATGTCTATAGCTAAGGGTACAGTTCATTTTATTCTTTAACTTCTCATGCCTCCAAGAAGTACAGTCATGCACCATGTAATGACGTTTCAATCAATAAAAAAACCACATATGGCCGGGCACTGTGGCTCACACCTGTAATCCCAACACTCAGGAGGCTGAGGCGAGTGGATCACTTGAAGTCAGGAGTTCAAGACCAGCCTGGCCGACATGGTGAAACCCCATCTCTACTAAAAATACAAAAAATTAGCTGGGTGTGGTGGTGGACACCTGCAATTCCATCTACTCAGGAGTCTGAGGCAAGAGAATCTCTTGAACCCGCGAGACGGAGGGTGCAGTGAGCCTGTACTCCAGGCTGGGCAACAAGAGCGAAACTCCATCTCCGAAAAAAAAAAAGAAGAAGAAAAGCCACATATATGATAGTGGTCCCTTTAGATTATGCCATATTTTTACTGTACCTTTTCTATATTTAGTTATGTTAGGCAACAAATACCACAGTGTCAGAACTGCCTGCTGTATTTAGTACATGCTATGCAGGTTTGTAGCCTAGGAGCAACAGACTATATCACACAGCATAGACGTGTAGTAGGCTATCCCCTCTAGGTTTGGGTAAGTACACTCTATGATGCTTATAGGACGAAATCGCCAAATGACACATTTTTCAGAAAATATTCCTGTTGTTAAGCAACGCATGCATCGAGGCTCAAGTTATGCTCTGAAATTAGCTTATCAAATGAATCAGCCTTCCCTTGGCTCTTAGAGCTTATATAATTAGCTTTGTAACATAATGCGTTCAGTGGCTGTGGGCAAAGCTCAGAGGAGTGAGAAAACCCATTTAGGGCATTTGCCAGAATTTCCGGTGTTTCCTCAAGTTTGGCTGCTAATTCATTTTCTTGGCATAGCCTAGGATGGATCCCAGATCTGCCAGGGCCTTCTGGCTTCCCCTCCATTGGAACTGTCTCGAGAATCAGTCTTCTGTTACTTTGGGGCCTTCTTTTGATGTCCCACCTGAATGAAAGAAATGTGGTCACAGAAACGACAGAAGTTCATCATTTGTCAAACCTCAGATTTGAGCGGGAGTTGACTAACTACGTATATGCCAACCATCCCCAGAGTTTCTTAACTCCCAGAGCGTGTTGCCAACAAAAGTCACAAAACTGCATAGGAGACAGATAGGCAGTTGTTCTCTTGAAAGGACTCCAGAAACCAAATTATACAATTTCTAACACTGGGCTAATTCAGGGGCCTGGTAAACACAGAAACCACAGAGGGGAGGGAAGAGGAAACAGGGGCGAGCAGGATGTCTGGTCTAATTCAGCATGCACTTTGCTCTGCTCTGTTTTATAACAATGTCAGCTCTATGGAATAAAACAAAATGTGGTTTCTGTGTCTTTAAGGCCCAGGCAGCATTGGCAATGGCTAGGTTTCCATAGCAACTTGTAATTCCACTGTCTATTAAGTGGAAAAGCAACAATAGAAAATCCCTAGCAAATAAAGTGTGATACCTCTCAATGACAATTACCTGCTTATTACAGTCTCGCTTTGAGTGCTTAAAAATACAGACACCTAGAATCTTTTACTATGTTTGAATGAAGCAGGGCTATTTCTTTTCTTTTCTTCTTTTTCTTTTGAAAAGCTCTTAGATACAAAAGAAGAAACAAGTTTCTGAGGGTGTTGAGATGTCAAGCCTCTTTGGTGGCCACAGGAGAATTCTCCTGCTCTATACCCACACTGCACAAAAGCAGCAAGGAGGATTAAGCAATTCAGAAATCTACAGCAACACGAGGTGGATTCCTACCACAAGACCTCATCAAATCAGTGTCTATCAGACTTGCTTGTAAAAGGCCTGGGACCATATTAAGTCTGGAGCAGTGTACTTTGCACACAAAAAAATTTCTTTTAAGATTATAACCTTGCCAGGTGCAGTGGCTCATGTCTGTAATCCCAGCACTTTGGGAGGCCGAGGTGGGCGGATCACGAGGTCAAGAGATCAAGACCATCCTGGCCAACATGGTGAAACACCGTCCCTACTAAAAATACAAAAATTAGCCGGGCGTGGTGGCGCACGCCTGTAATCGGCTACTCCAGAGGCTGAGGCAGGAAAATCACTTGAACCCGGGAGGCGGAGGTTGCGGTGAGCTGAGATCATGCCATTGCACTCCATCCTGGGTGACAGAGTGAGGCTCCATCTCAAAAAAAAAAAAAAGATTATAACCTCAATAAAACGTCGATAAGCCTTCCATCCATAGTCCTTCAATTTAAATAACATTTATTGAAAGACTGTTAGGCAATTTGTGAGACACTAGAAAAACCAGAAAGCCTGATCTCTAGAAGCTCACAAATGGGGAATGTAGAGAAAAACAGAAATCTTTTCATGACCAGGTTTCCCAAGTGCCATGAGCTGAATTGTACTCCACAAAGTTCATATGTTGAAATTCAAACACCCGGTACCTCGGAACATAAATTTATTTGAAGATAGTGTCTTTAAGGAGGTCATTAAAATGAGGGAATTAAGGTGGGCCCAATACAATCCCACTGGTGTCCTTAGAGGGAAGACAATGTGAAGACACGGGGAGAAGATGCCCCCCAACAAGCCGAGGAGAGAGGACTGAGCCGCGCCTTCCCTACAGCCCTCAGAAGGAACCAACCTCGCCCACACATCGATCTCAGACTTCCAGCCTCCAGAACTGTGAAGACATTAACTTCTGCTGTTTAAGCCACCGAGTCCGTGGTCCTTTGTTACAGCAGCACCAGCACATGAATAGACAAAGCTATATATATATTTCTTTTCTTTTTTTTTTTTTGAGATGGAGTTTAGCTCTTGTCACCCATGCTGGAGTGCAATGGCACAAACTCTGCTCACTGCAACCTCCACCTCCCAGGTTCAAGCGATTCTCCTGCCTCAGCCTCCCGAGTATCTGGGATTACAGGCGCCCGCCACCACGTCCAGCTAATTTTTTTTTTGTATTTTTAGTAGAGACAGGGTTTCACCATGTTGACCAGGCTGGTCTCAAACTCCTGACCTCAGGTGATCCACCTGCCTCAGCCTCAGCCTCCCAAAGTGCTGGGATTACAGATAGGTATGAGCTATTGTACCTGGCCTATTTTTTTTTTTTTTTTGAGACAGAATCTTGCTCAGTTGCCCAGGCTGGAGTGCACTGCAATCTCTGCCTCCCAGGTTCAAGTGATTCTTGTGCCTCAGCCTCGAAGTAGCTGGGATTACAGGCATACACCATAACGCCTGGCTAATTTTTTGTACTTTTAGTATAGATGGGGTTTTGCTATGTTGGCCAGGCTGTTCTCAAACTCCGGCCCTAAGTGATCCTCCCACCTCAGCCTCCCATAAGCCACCATGCCCGGCCCCAAGCTGTATTCTTCTAGAGCAGTGGTTCTCAATCTTTTAGCTGGAACAGAATCACCTGGAAAACTTGGTAAAACACAGACTGCTGGGCCATACCCACAGCCTTTGATCCAGGCAGTCTATAGTGTGACCCCAGAACCTGCATTCTAGGTGATGATGATGGTTGGAGGACTGTCTTTTGAGAACCACTGGACTAGAAGATATTCAAGATACAGGCTGCATCTAATCCTAGCCAAGTCGGGAGGCATCATGCTCTCTCCTCCCCGAATCTGAAGTGGACCTGATTCCACCCTGAGTTTCACACCCAGATGCAGTCACAGGAGGCATGCTGCCCAGGTATGCTTGCCCCACAGGAGAACACAATCACCAAAGCTGTATCTTGCAGAGACCCTAAGCTTTAAGGCACAGTAAGCTTGTCCACTACTAAAGCATGGCTGATGAATGAGTGTCCTGTGTTCTGAAATATTAGACCAGCAATTCTCCTTTCATCAGGAAATGAGGCAGGTAGACGGCGGTGGAGGTTTTCTCTCCTATCCAGGCAGAGGCACATAGTTGGGAAGAAGGGACAGAAGTATACTCCTTTTCTCCTCCCTGCACCTCAGGCTACTAGGTGCCCTGAAGGCCCAGCTCTGGCCCTCATCTGTGACCCTACCCTAAGCCAAAAGGACACACCTGCTCAGAACCCAAAACCCCTTCTAGACCAAGCTCCAACTAATTTAATTCCCTGCCCAGAGGGACTTGGGCCTTCCAGGGCCCGCCTGAGACTCTTCTTGTTCCTCTTGCAGGCAGACCTCACTGCCCACATGCACAGACCTGGCCCAAGAGGTGGCTCAGGGGGTGACTATGTGAAAGATGGGGTAGACAGCCTGGACCTAGGAGCTGGGATGTCCTCCGTCATGTGGAAGAGGCTCAGCTGCAGGCAGGTACTTGGGGCTGTAGCATTTACTGATTTCCATGAAATCAGTACTAATCCCACCATGGTCAATCTCAAGCTACCAACATGAAGTCAACTGGCTTACAGACTTCCTGAAACATTGGCCTTCATGAGCTGTAAGAACTGACCCCAGCACACCACTAAAGAGGTCCTTCATGCTAGGGGACAATGACAAAAGTGGAAAAGGGACAAAGGTAGTCTGAGGACCCTCATCTGTATTTTTGCTCTGGCCCTTCATGTGTTCAGCCCTGCATTCCTATCGACCCAGATGTTGTTCGGGTCACCACTGATGGTGGCCCTCAGTACTGAGCTCACCAAGAAGGACCTCTTCCTTAATATTCAATGTAGAAGACATGAATGATGGTTGGTGGCCATATTAGTCCATTGTCACATTGCTATAGAGAACTACTTGAGGCTGGGTGCGGTGGCTCACACCTGTAATCCTAGCACTTTGAGAGACCAAAGCAGGCGGATCACTCGAGCTCAGGAATTCGAGACCAGCCTGGGCAACATAGTGAAACCCCCGTCTCTACTAAAAATACACAAAACTTAGCCGGGCGTGGTGGTGCACGCCTGTAGTCCCAGCTACTCAGGAGGCTGAGGCAGGAGAATCACTTGAACCTGGGAGGCAAAGGCTGCAGTGAGCCGGGATCGCACCACTGCACTCCAGCCTGGTGACAGAGCAAGACCCTGTATCAAAAAGAAAAAAAGAACCACCTGAGGCCCAGGAGGCAGAGGTTGCGGTGAGGTGAGACCACACCACTGCATTCCAGCCTGGGTGACAGTCAGGCTCAGCCTAAAAAAAACGAACGACTTGAGACTAGATGATTTATGGGGAACGGAGGTTTAATTGACTCACAGTTCTGCAGGCTGTCTGTACCGGAAGCATGGCAAGAAGGCCTCGGGAAACTTACACAATCATGGCAGAAGACAAAGGAGAAGCAAGCACATTTTCCCACGGAGGAGCAGGAGACGGAGGCGAAGGGGGAGGCGTTTTTAAACAACCAGATCTCATGAGAACTCACTCGCTCTCACAAGAGCAGCCAGGAGAAAATCCGCCCCATGATCCAATCACTTCCCATCAGGTTCCTACCCCAACACTGGGAATCATAACCTGACGTGTCTGGTTGGGGACACAGAGCCGAGCCCACCCGATAGCCTTTCCTCCTCAACCGCCTCTTTCTGGAAGAGCCTGCTGCTCTCTACAGAGGCTGAAAATTTTTAGATGCTTGCTTTCCCAGGCTCTCTTGAAGGGGGAGACCCAGTCTGGCCAACAGAGCTGAAGGGCGAAGACTGCTAGAGCCTTCTGGAAAAGGTTCCCCCCTCATAAACAAGAGGAAAGTCCTTGCCCTTCTCTGTACATGTGCCTCTGCTGTGATGCCTGAACTGTGGCAGCCATCTTGCAACCATGAGAGAAAACATTAAAAACGAGCACAGGACGACAAAGAAGGATCAGAACGCCTGGGTTCCTTTTCTTCCGTTTCATTAATTGTGGTAAAATGCACGTCACATAAAATGTACCATCTTAACCATTTTTAAGTGTACACTTCAATAGTATTAAATACAATCACTTTGTTGTACAACCCATCTCCAGAATTCTTAAAAATTAAAATAGTTGTATGTATTTATGGGGTGCGTGTGATATTTGGATGCAGGCATATAATGTATAATGATCAAATCAGGGTAATTGGGGTACCCATCACCTCAAGCATTTATCATTTCTTTGTGTCAGGGACATTCCACTTCCACTCCTAGTTTAGAATTCTTTTCATCTTGCAGAAATGAAATTCTGAAATAACTCCCCGCTTTCCGCCTCCTCCCAAACCGTGATAACTATTTTTCAACTTTCTGTGTCTATCAATTTGACTACTTAAAGTACCTCACATAAGTAGCACCTTACAGTATTTGTGACTGGTTTATTTCATTTAGCATAATGTCTTCAAGGTGCATCCATGTTGGACCATGTGTCAGATTTCTTTTTTTTTTTTTTTGAGGTTCAATAATATCACATTTTGTTTATTCATTCATCCTCCTATGAAAATCTGATTTTTCCCACATTTTGGCTATTATGAATAAGGCTATAAACATGAGTACAAATAACCTCTTTGAGACCCTGCTTTCAATTCTTTGGGGTGTATACTCAGAAGTGGAGTTGCCGAATCATATGGATGTTCTATGTTTAGTTTTTTGAGAAACTGCCATACTGTTCTCCATAGTGGCTGCACTGACTTCCAACCCCAGCAGTGCACTGTGGTTCCAGTTTCTCCGCATCCTCACCAGCACTTATTTTCTGTTTTTTTTTTCTTCTTCCTGATAGTAGCCATCCTAATAAGTGTAAGATAGATTGCTGTGTTTTTTATGGAATTTGTGAAGCCACTAAACAAGTCTGAAATTGTCCTGCCTCTAGAAGTCTTGTTTAGGAAAAAAATAATAAGCATCCTTGTTACAGAACTCCAAGTTTTTTAATTTTTAATTTTTTAAAGATAGGGTCTCGCTCTATTGCCCAGGCTGGAGTGCAGTGTTTACAGTAGGTGCATAGCTCATTGTACAGGCTCAAGCCACCAAACCCAGCTAATTCTGGGAAAAAAAAAATTTTTTTTTGAGACAGTTTCACTCTTGTTGCTCAGGCTGGAGTGCAATGGTGCAATCTCAGCTCACCCCAACCTCCGCCTCCTGGGTTCAAGTGATTCTCCTGCCTCAGCTTCCCAAGTAGCTGGGATTACAGGCATGCACCACTATACCCAGCTAATTTTGTATTTTTAGTAGAAAGGTGTTTCGTCATGTTGGTCAGGCTGGCCTCAAACTCCTGACTTCAGGTGATCTGCACACCTCAGCCTCCCAAAGTACTGGGATTATAGGCATGAGCCACCACGCCTGGCTCTGAAAATTTTTTTATAGAGATGAGTTGCCCAGGCTGGTCTTGAACCCCTAGCCTCAAGCAATCCTCCCACCTTGGCCTCCCAAAGAGCTGGCTGGGATTACAGACATGAGACATCATACCCTGTCTGAATTCCCTTTTAGATAGAGTTAAGCATCTTCTAACTGATGCACTGCTCCTTCGGTAAGACCAAAGACAGAAAGTATTAATTCTCTCCATGATTTACTTCTGTTTCTCATTCTTCCCATTATATACTACTTCTTGAACACTTAGAACTTAGCACAGATTCTATACCAGGGTTAAGTCACAAAACAGTGCAACTGCAAATACAAAGAAGTATTCATAACAGCTTTATACATAATAATCAAACTGTCAACAATCCAGACGTCCATTCAATAGGAGTAGGGATAAACCATGATACGTCCATACAATGGAATATGACTTGCAGTAAAAAGGAAAAAACTGCCAATACGTGAATGACATGGACGAACCTCAAAACATATGCTGGGTGAGGAAGCCTGACCCAGAAGAAAATGGTTAGTCCAACTCCTGCTGCTATAACGAAACAGCGCAGACTGCGTAATTTATAAAGAAAAGAGGTTTATTTCGCTTAAGGTTCTGGAGGCTAGAAAGTCCAAGGCTGAGGGGCTGTCTCTGGGAGTGCCTTCTTGCTGCATCCTAGCAGAAGGGTGAGCAAGCACATGAAACAGAGAGCAGAAATCAGGCTAAACTCACCATTCATAGGAACCCAATCTCGCTATAATGGCATTAATCCATTCACAGAGGCAGAGCCTTCATGGCCTAATCACCTCCTTTTTTACTTTATTTATTTATTTATTTTTAGATGGAGTCTCACTCTGTCACTCAGGCTGGAGTGCAGTGGCACAATCTCGGCTCACTGCAGCTTCTGCCTCCCAAGTTCAAGTGATTCTCCTGCCTCAGCCTCCGCAGTAGCTGACATTACAGGCACCCACCACCACACCCAGCTAATTTTTGTTTTAGTTGAGATGGGGTTTCACCATGTTGGCCAGGGTGGCCTCAAACACCTGACCTCAGGTGATCCGCCCACCTCGGCCTCCCAAAGTGCTGGAATTACAGGCGTGAGCTACCGAGCCCAGCCTAATCACCTCTTAAAGGCCCTACCTCTTAATACTATTACAATGGCAATTAAATTTCTACACAAATTGTACTGGAGAAAGTCAAGCCATAGCAAGCACATGCTGCAATGATTCCATTTATACAAAGTTTGAATACAGGCTATTCTCTTCTATGATGAAAAAGCAATTAGTATCTGTATAGGGCTTCACCGCAGAGGGCCTTTGAATACATTTCATTCAGTCTTACAACCACTGTAAGTATTTTATCCTTTTTACATGAGAGAAAAATATATTTAGGGGCTGGTGGAAGATAACATTAAATTCCTCTTATGTATGAATCTTTGACTAGGATCCAAAGCTTCTCCTCCACCTACTCCCAAACAATCCCATAAATGAGTATTAGCTCCACATATGTACAGATCAAAGCAAACTTACCAGAAACCACTCTGCCAAGGAGGAGACTCCAAGCCCAGTTAGGAATACTGTTACGAGCAGGCTCTGGAGCCCAAATGCCTGGGTTTGCAGCCCAGCCCTTATTTAGTAACTGTGTCACCCTGAATACGTTCTTAAAACTCTCTGAGCCTTAGTTTCTGTATCTAGAAAGCAGAATTGCCTCTTGGGGTTAAGATCAAATGAATTAACGTATGAAAACAGTGCTGCAGTGGTAAATGTTTAACAATGAGCTCTCTGGAAAGGAAAAATGTGTGTATGTATTTATTATTAACTTTACTAAAAAGGCATATAGCGAACAATTTATTAACTGTACAATACTCTTTATTGTAAATTCCATAAAACTAATTAATTCTCACAGAAAGCAAAGTACTTGATTTCTGCCTAAACAGCATCTGACCAACAAGCATAGTTCTGGCATAAATGTAGATTGATATTTCAAAGTATGTTAATTAGTAAAACAATAAAAACTATGTCAGGACTTCACGTGTGTGACTTCTTTGCTGAATTTTCAAACACTAGGATATTTCTTCAGTTTTCCGTGCCATCCACAATGTTAACCACTACAGACATGACACACTTCTAAGTTTAATCTGTGTTATTAACATTTTCCCCATCACTTTCTCAAGTCTAGACAATCAACAAAGTAATAACTTAAATCCTGATTTTCATGATACTTGCAGATTTCCATGGTATAAATAATCCCACCCTAGGCAATTCTGAGCTACCAAGGTGCCGTCACTAGCAAGAAAGAAATGTGCAGGCACATGCCGTTATGAAGTGTTTCCACCACGCAGATAAACAATGAAGGCATTTAATCTCAAAACTGCAAATGACAGTCAAATTATTAGGAAGTCAATTTTGAGCATTATCTTTTAAAAATAGAATTCATTTCATAGAAAGCTTAATTTTATTGATAATAATGGGTGAACCTATAACAACTGGCTCCCTAAATTCCTGGAAACAAGAATCAGACCTCAGGAGCCCTCACAAGCCAGCTTCAGCATACAAGGTGTACAACAGCAGTGCCTGGCAATTATCCTTCAAAATACAGGGATTGGTAGCCATTATGTTCCACGTGCATAAAACTCCCCTAACACTATCTGAAGTACTTGCCCAGCATTTCATGGAACCTCATTTTGCAGTGGAATTTTTTTAAAATCCTGACACATGGATATTCAATAAATGTGTGCAATTAATACGGGAGTAGGCCGGGCACGGTGGCTTACAGCTATAAACCCAGCACTTTGGGAGGCCGAGGTGGGCCTCCCACTTGAGGCCAGGAGTTCAAGACCAGCCTGGCTAACATGGTGAAACCCTGTCTCTACTAAAAATACAAAAATTCGCTGGGTGCAGTGGCGTGTGCCTGTAATCCCAGCTACTCAGGAGGCTGAGACAAAAGAACCGCCTGAACTCGGGAGGCAGAGATTTTGGTGAGCCGAGATTGTGCCACTGCACCCTAGCCTGGGTGACAGAGTGAGACTCCACTCAAAAAATAATAATAATAATAATAAATGACTAAACTATTAGTCCAATCATTGAAAATCTAGTCAGATAAAACAGATTAGGAAAATAGCAGCCACTGTAGGGAACAAAAAGTTGATCAAGAGAATGAAAGTAGGTGCTTTCCACTTTGGAAATGACCCTAACTGCATTTCACTGCAAGACTCAAATAGGAAATTAAACAGCTATTGCACAGCAAGAAAACAGATGAGCATCTATAAACAAAGCAATAAAATAATAGGGGGAAAAGTGCTGGAGTTAAGGTGTTCAGAGAAGAATAAGACAATAGAAAAGAAAAGAATACAGAACTGACCTCAGAGACTTTAGAAGATCATATTTGACTCTACAGACTCCAGTAGCAAAAATAGGGGGAAAAATTTTAGGAACACCATATTCACCTGTGGATTTTGTTTTTGAGTCATTTTAAAAACACTGATCCCACCCCTGTGAGTAACTTGCATTAAAAAGTATGGGAAATGCTAACTTTGAGAGCATATTTACATTCTGGGGAATGTGCCCCATATGAAAGCAATTGGAGAGATTCTGAGCTTCCTCCAAGACCTCCCTTTGGGGCTTCCTATACCCTCTGCATTCAGTGTCGTTTTAAGTGGGTTTTTGTATTCCTAGTAACAAAAATCACCCCACAGCAACCAACTCTTACCTAGTGAAGAGCAACTCTGATGTGGCTACTAACACATATGCCACTGCTGTTTCTAAGCTTCTATATAGACAGAGAATTTTACAACAAATTTTAACACAGGCCCAATCTAGTGTAAAAACTAAAACCAGATCTGTGAAGGGGTTATCCTGTACTCACAGGCAGCATTTCTCAATTTCAGAAAGAATTTAATCCATTTTGTTTTCCGTCAACTACACATTTACTTGGAGCTCGCTTATTAAACTGTGCAAAGAAGGGCACAAAATAAAATGCAAATTTGTGCAATAATCCACTGAATTCGATCAATATCCTGATCAACACGCAAAGTGAGTATAAGGTTAACAAGGCATTTTCTCCTAAAAGCTCTCTTTCCCAGAAGTCCCAACAAGTGCTCAGCACATTAAAAATAAAAATAAAAAAGGGGGGGGGCAAAAGGGTTACTTAGGGGAAAAAGTTTGATGAAAATGGCATCCCATTAAACTTTTCCTTAAAGGATTCACAATGCACACTGCCTCACTGGAGAATAGGAATGACATGGAGACGTCTCAATAACCTTGTTTAACCCAGCATTTCCAAATTTATTTGATCAAGGAGCCCATTTTTCCCACCTAATATCAATTCATATCCACAGAAACATAGTGGATGTTTATGGCAGAAGCTGCTCCAGACGGCCCACAGCTGCCCCACACTAGCTGCAACAGGGGGTACCTCCAGGGCTGCGTGCTCCATAAAGCTGGTGGGAGGTCCACCCTCCTGGGTGCAGCTGCAGCCGCCCTAACATCCCTGCACTGTTATTTTTGTTTTTAGGCGTTTTGTTTTTTTTTTTTGAGGCAGAGTCTCCCTCTGTTGCTCAGACTGGAGTGTGGTGGTGCGATCTCGGCTCACTGTAGCCTCAGCCTCTGGGGCTCAATCACCCTGCAATCTTGGGGGCACGAGGAAGGCCCCACACCCACCCCCACCCTCACAGGCTCAGAAATGCCTGCTCCCACTGCCTGGCTTCTCCCTGCTATCAGCACCCATTCCAACCTTGGAGCAAAGTTCGGGCTGAGCCTGCGGGTCGTGAACAGCAACAAGAGACAGGTCCCTGGGCGGAAGAAGGTTGGTCCTCAGTAAGGCCCCACATTCAGGCCACAGAGGGCCTCGCTGGGGACTGAGCTGCCAGCCCTGTGGACCCAGAGTGGGAACTTGTGGTGCCTTTTCCAGGCCCGTCCATGGCCGCCATGGACCAATCAGCACGCACTTCCTCCTCTCTGCGGCCCATAAAATCCCTGGGCTCAATCAGCACTGGGGAAAGGTAGGGATGACCAGTTGCAGAGAGGACCTCCCAACTCCAGAGCCTCCTCTCTGGTGAGAGGATGGTGAAACAAAGGGATGACCAGCTGTAGAGATGAACTACCTTCTCTCCTGAGAGCTGCGGAGAGGACGGGACAACCTGCTTGCAGAGAGGAGACAGCCACTCTAGGGCCTCCCTTCTGCTGAGAGCTAGAGACAGTAAGACAACCTGCCTGCAGCAAGGAGCTTCCCACTCCAGGGTCTCCTCTCTACTAGCCTAAACATTCATTGAGACACCCTGGCTGTGAACAGGAGCTGCCCACTGTGGGTCCCCTCTGAGCTATTCTATCGCTCAACAAAGCTCCTCTTCATCTTACCCTCCACTTGTCTTGGTACCCTCATTCATCCTGAACTTGTGACCCACTGAATGGCAAAGCTAAAAATTGTAATACAAACAGGGTTGAAACATGCCCCTCACTCACCACGTCGTGGGAGGAGAAAAGCTGCAGCCCTTCAGGGACCCCACACCTGGGAGCTCCCCAAGCCAAGGCTGTGATTCCCTCTTTGGGTCCCTGTGGTGCCTGGCATCTTCAGGCTCCCAGGCACCACTGCATTCCCTGGTGCCAGCTTGGAAAGCTGCTTATGGTGCACCTGGTCCAGCTGCAGCCTCACAGAGAGCCAGCACCCATGCCAACACCTGGAGTTGCCCACTTGGTGTCTGCACAGTAGCTGGATGCCACACTCACTCACACACCCCTTGCTGGTCCACAGCTAACTCAGTCTCCCTTGGAGGCATTGGATCCAAGCCAATAGCATGAGTTGTCTGCCAGGCCAAGTGGGTGGAACAAGCTCAGTGGGCCCAAGCAAAACTCAGGCAAAGGTGCCACCAGCCACAGGTTTCCGACTACAAAAGTGACACCCCAAGGTCGTGTAACAGTATTACTGCAGACAACGCAGATTTAAGTAGCTATCTTAATTTTGCCAGCATGGATACAACTGACAGAAAAGGGAAAAGGGGCTAGTAGTCTTGCTGAGGTTCCCTACCCCATTCATGGCCAAGGGTGACTCTTGGTGGTATCAAGTAATCCATTCCTCTCTTACAACTCCTTCCTAGAAAGACTACCTTATTAGACATAATGAACCACTATTCAGTTGGCATTATAAATAGCAACAGTCAGCTGGATACGGTGGCTCACGCCTGTAATCCCAACACTTTGAGAGGCCGAGGCAGGCAGATCACCTGAGGTCGGGAGTTCAAGACCAGCCTGACCAACATGGAGAAACTCTGTCTCTACTAACAATACAAAATTAGCCGGGCATGGTGGCACGTGCCTATAAGTCCCAGCTACTCAAGAGGCTGAGGCAGGAGAATCACTTAAACCCAGGAGGCAGAGGTTGCAGTAAGCTAAGATTATGCCACTGCACTCCACCTTAGCCTAGGCAGTAAGAGCGAAACTCCATCTTAAATGCCTACCTATATACATACATACATAAACAATGGCAACAGTCCTTGCCAGAATCGCTAAACAAACTCTAAAATCTTTTCTTCTTTTCTAAGCCGTGTGTGTGTGTGTGTGTGTGTGTGTGTGTGTGTGTGTGTGTGTGTGACATACACATTTATTTCCCCATGCTAAATCAGAGGTTTACATGTAAGACCCTGCTATGTGCTCAGGGAAAAGATAACTTGTAGTGGGTTATAGTTTTACAAAAAAGGCAAGGTAGATTAGACACCAAACACTACACTTGGTTAGAAGTATTTATTATCCCCTCCCCCCACATACAGATTACTTCTCAGAAACATGAAGATATTATTAAAGTCCTCATCAATTACAGCTTGTAGAAAATAAACTCATATTCCATCAACAACGTATTTCCACCATTTTTTTTTTAACAATAGCCATTTCATTTTCCCATGTTAGTTCCAGAGTAGCTTCAAGTTTTATCTTTTGGATCAAATCAAGTCAATCTTTGCTTATAGGTAACAGTTTCCTGACAGATCCCCTCCCTCCAACCCCTAAAAAAATTCTATATCCTAAGTGATAAACTCTTCTTGTACATTCAGCAAACTTTATATTGGAAAAGAAAAAGAATAATTGAGATAGGTATTTACTCTCGTGCACAGTAATAAATCTAGCTGAGCTGCTACACCTTGCTTTGCAATGATGTTTATGTAAAATAAATCATCTCTTATCAAGTTACAATGGTAATTTCTTGAAATGTAGATATGAAAGCTATACACTTAATCCACTGAAATTTCCCTCCAATGTTTTAATCTGTAATTAAACCATCACCATAAGGACAAGCTTCATCTCAAGATGTTCCCCCCTTTCCCCTCAGCTATTTCTAACAACTTGAATCCTCTCTCAGATCATGTAAAGAGATACATTAAAAGCACAGGAAAAAAAAAAAAAAGTTTTAGCTTGCTGACATAATGCCCTTAAGTTTGCTGACATAATGCCCACATTTTAACTTTAAAATGTAAAATCAAAGTTAAAGCATCACTTAATTCATACAGTACATTATTAATCAACAGTGTCCCACCAACTCAGAAGTTTCCTAAATTGGCTGCCTTCTCTGTATTTACTGTTTATAACCAATGACTCAATCAAAGAATGTGCTTGTAATAGGCTGCTGGTTTAATTTTAGAATCAGAAGTTTCATATTGGGCTACTTTCAAATATAGAAATGCTATGAGTGACATCTGAACTATTAATTTTGTTTCCCATTACCTACAGGAAGAATTTATTCAAATAAAATTTTATAAGACAAAATGCAAATCTATATACCTATACAGAGATGTATATATGTATATATTGAACCTAACTAAAGTTTTATAAGCAATACTAACATAGTTCTGGTTACACATTCCTAAAGACTTAATTGTTTTAAAGATACATATTATAAAGAGGCTTATGCAAAAGGCAAAAATTAAGAATCAACATGATCTTTGAGGTTTTCAACATTACTTCAAAAAGCTGTTTCTATCCCCCATAGAAGAAAACTATGCATTTGTTTATCTTAGGAAACAAAAATTATAAAAAGATAATGCTATCATGTAAAGATTCACAAAAACTATACTGTATATCCCATAAGAGTTATACCTACTTAAGGTAAATCACAATTATGGTTTATATTGTATTACAGACATCACCATCCCCTTTCCTCTTTAATAATGAGAGGGTTTAACTTTTTTTTAACTTACTTAACTAGTGCCACAGTAAATCCAGTCCCAGTAGCAACAAGTTAAACAAGATTACAAAATAAGGCATTCTGCTCACACGTCATGAAAGTAACAGGCTTAGTACAGTAAAGCGGGCTCTTATCATTTTGTAATTTTATATAATCCAAACATTACATAGAAGGCAATCTTTACCAAAAAAAAATCCAATTAATTGCTATTTTCCAGGGAAACAGAAAAACATACATAAAATCCTCAACTTTGGCTATTTCTCCTATCATCATAAACAGATGCTGATCTTATTTAATAAAGTCCACTATTAGAAATGTGGATAAAATGTCTTTGACTATACCATTTCTAAGCCTGTAGGTCACACAATAGATGATTTTTCAAATTATAAATTAAATCTAGTATGACAAAATCCCTGTAGTGTTTAGGAAAAAAAAAGTGGACTCAGAACATACACACGTGCATATACACACACATGCCATCATATTAAAGTTTCTTTAAACATTAATTAGTTCTTCAGAAAGAATAAAAATTCTTTAACATCAAGCTGCAGCATGTGTATTAAGGGGCAGCAATGCAACCTTTTTCAGCACAAGGTAAGAATATTAATCAACTTTTAAACTAGTACTCTGAACCAAAGGTTTTGCCAAAGATGAAATCTAAAATAAATGGTTTTTCTGTTGTCGAAATTTGGACTCAATTGCCTGTTGCACTTTTACATTAAGTGTTGCTTACATAAACAAAAATAGAGCATAAATTCAATATTCTACTGTCTAAACATTTTAAAGCAATGGTTATGCCATATCAACAGGTAAAATGCACCTAATTTTGGGTCTTTTGACACCTCTTGTTTTAAGTTTACTGTATGATAAAGTTCTTCACAGTTTAAAATATTGTGAAGAAATATATTTAACTATATTCACATATATATTATGTACATGTACTATGTATGTGTTGTACCCATAAACTTTGAATATGTGTGTATCAATAGGATACCCCACACATATGCAGGAACCCTGAATAATATGGTTGGTATGGACTGTGAAATGATTTCCCAGAAAGGCTTAGAAATAAGAAAAGAATATTACTGTGAATAATTATAATAACAAAAATTTTACCTTATTTACATAGTGCCTATCTCCCAAGAGGTAAATATGCTTTACAGACATTTTTTAGTAACTCTGTGAGGTGGGGCATTGGGGACATTACCAATTCTCATTTTCCACAAGCAAGTAAACTGCCCAGGACCACACACTTTAACAGTGGTAGAGTAAAAATACAGACATGGAGATCTCTTAAATCCCAAAGTCTCCAATTACCAGATCAAATAGTCTTGTGGTAGTAATAAGATTTCCATTGTTCAACGGAACTCCTACCACAAAGGATTAATTTCTAAGTCCTCATACACTTGTGATTGTGCGCTGTATTTATACCACAGGGAGATCAAAATGGTTTTTGGTTTTGGCAGATGAAAAAGTCTAACATTCAGTGTGATTATACTTCAGTGTAACTTCTCCAGTTTAAGTGCGACACAGCTGATTGGTCTATCAGGGAGATGCGATCAACGTCTAATCATGGCTGAAGAGTTCTCAATCCAAACAGCTACTGCATGATTACAGAGATAGCCTACAATCTTTTATTGTCTTAAAGGTCTTTTCTATCTCCACATATGGTATACATATATAAATAAGCATTTTAGCACAAAATGTACAGTTACCATCAGTTCATGTTTAAACAAAGGCCTTAAGGGTGAACTTTAAAGGCCAAGAGCTCCTCAGAGTGCATGTTATTTAAAGATCGAAGATCTGGCAACTTTAGAAGTAGTTTTGTAAAAATAGAGGCCTCATTTGGATGGTTTTTCATTATTAAGGTCCTTAGTGCACGAATGAGGGTTTCCTGCAAAGCCTCCACAGAGTTGACGTTTTCTATTCCAGACCGATCTAAGAGAGACCAGGAATAGGGAAATATGAAAGAGAGGATAAATTATTAACATTAAATATAAATAAAATTCTTATCAATGTCACTAATGAATTTAAAACACGGTTTTATACATTTGAATAAAGGCAAAAGTTAATTGACAAAGTTTTCAAAATCTCAATGACAAATCATTAGCTAGTTACTGTATTATAAAGCATATAAGCATATATATCACATAAAACATTTGATAAATCATAATTCTTTACTGCTTAAGAATTTTTTTTCACAGAAACAGAGGTTCTGACTTTTTAAAAATTAGATGTCATCTGATTTCAAATGCTTCTAATTAGCAAAATAAAATAACGTAGTATATATTTTCAACACATATGTATATTGTATATCATGTGTGGTAGGCAGCCCCTAAAATGGCCTCCAAAGATCCCCTCATCCTGGTATTCACACCCTTGTGCAATCTTCTCCTCTTAAGTGGGCCTAGACTTACATATGAGACACAGCCCTGTCCATAGCTTAACTACAACCTCCTAAGAAACCCTGAGTCAAAGGCACGTATCATATCCTATCCCTCATATCATATCTTAACCCTCAAAAACTGTGAGATTAAATAAATATTTGCATTTGTAAGGCATAGAATTGTGGGATAATTTGTTATGCAGTAACAGGTAATTAATACACTATGCAACTTTACTGCTATGTTACCCTACATTGACTTTCATTTAGCATGTTGTGTTTATTAAATTTGTCATACAGTATGTTAATAAACCAGTCATTTGGCATAAACCTGTAATAAAGTATCTTAAAATTAGAAAAAACCTATGTAGATCACCCACAGACTTTTTCATCGGCAAGGGTTTTTTTCCCTGTATAACAGTAGGCAGGAATACACAAAAATATTTAATGCCCGAGATGGGAGGTTATAATTAACAAGAAAAAGACTTGCAATTTCTACAAGGGAGCAAAACTTCCGGCCATTCATACTCTTTCATTTTTTTTACAAGGATATTGAGGAGGTCTTCTATTATAGGCGGTAGCTGAAAAAGGTCATTTGCAATGCAAACACTTAGAACAAGAGTTAAAATTGAAGAGTAAAGGGCAAAAAAAAAAAAAAAAAAACAGTTTGACTAACTCTAAATGCAGAAAAATGATAAAAATAAGTTTATCTTATATTTAACAAAATTTAAATTATTACAACTATGTGCCAATTGTTTCTAGAAAAAAACAAGGCCAGGCATGGTGGCTCACACCTGGAATTCCAACACTTTGGGAGGCCAAGGCAGGATGACTGCTTGAGCTTAGGAGTTCGAGACCAGCCTGGGCAACATAGTGAGAATTTTTCTCTACAAAAAAAATGTTTTTTAATTAGATGGGCATGGTGGCACATGTCTGTAGTCCCAGCTTACTTGGGTGACTGAAGTGGGACGATCACTTAAACCTAGGTCAATGCTGCAGTGATCCATGACCATTCCATTGCACTCCAGCCTGGGTGACAGAGCAAGACCCTGTCTCAAAAAACAGAAGGTTAGGGTAGGGCATGGTGGCTCACACCTGTAATCCCAGCACTTTGGGAGGCCAAGGCAGGTAGATCACCTGAGGTCAAGAGTTCCAGACTAGGCTGGCCAACATGGCGAAACCCCATCTCAAGTAAAAATAAAAAAATAAAAATAAATAAATAAAAAGTCTTGCACTTATTTGAATAAAAAATCAAACTCATATTAGAACTACCTACCCAGAGATACACAATGTTCTAAAAAATCCATGAAATAAACATTTAGACTCACAAAAATAATTATGAACAAAAATCTAAAGACTAACAGAGGTAAATGCAAAGCCCAGATGTAAGCATTATTAATTCCTATAGCACTTTGACATGTATTGTCATAATGAAAAAATTAGTCACACAAAAATAGCAGGATCATACAATTTAGAATCTTCCTTAAGGTCTTATTTCCTCTATATAACTTTCTGAAACCTAGTTAACTGCCACTTTCTCCCCCATTGATCACTAGATGCCAGGTGTGGCACAATTCTGAATCAGCTTGCTTACCTGCAGATACCAGGACAACAGCTGTAAACAAACTCATCTCTTCATCACTAAGCTGGAGGGCATTCAGCTTCTCACTAAATTCAAACATAGAGTTTAGCAGATCTCCTGCTCCCATTGAGTGTAAATCATCCACACTATATTTCTTTCCACTTAAAAAGGTGACAGTACGTTCCTTTGCATCAAATAATGATGCAAACCGTACCATTAAAACCTGGAAAAAGAAAAAGACTTAAATGTATTTGGAGAAGTTTAACAGCAATACTAAAAAATAACTTAGTATTCAAGTCAGTTATGAAACATCCCACATATAAAAGAAAGTTATAAAAGAAAAACAGGGCTTATTTTTACCCAAAACCACTCTATTTCATTCATTCACTCATTCATTTATTATTATTATTTTATATTGAGACGGAGTTTTCTTCTTGTCGCCTAGGCTTGAATGCAGTGGCGCAATCTCGGCTCACTGCAGCCTCTGCCTCCTGGGTTCAAACGATTCTCTCGCCTCAGCCTCCATACTAGCTTGGATTACAGATGCACACCACTATGCCCAGTTAAGTTTTGTTTTTGGTAGAGATGGGGTTTCACCATGTCGGCCGGGCTGGTCTCAAACTCCTGACCTCAGGTGATCCACCCACCTCAGCCTCCCAAAGTGCTGGAATTACAGGTATGAACCACTGTGCCCAGCCTATTTATTTATTGAGACAGTGTCTTGCTCTGTTGCCCATGCTGGAGTACAGTGGTGCCATCACATCTTACCACAACCTCAACCTCCCAGGCTCAAGTGATCCTTCCCACCTCAGCCTCCTGAATAGCTGGGAATACAGATGCATACCACCACACTCAGCTAATTTTTGTATTTTTTGTAGAGAAAGGATTTCACATGTTGCCCAGGCTGGTCTCAAACTCCTGGACTCAAGTGATCCGCCTGCCTCGGCCTCCCAAAGTGCTTGGATTACAAACATGAGCCACCACACCCAGTCCTGAAACCACTTTAAGACAAATTCTCTACCAAAGCCATAAATACTCCAAGAAGTACATCAAAAAAAATTCTAGCCACCAATGGCAAAATACTTGAGTCCTGTGATACTCTGACACTCTATTAACAAAGATTCTGAAATACAAATATAAAATTAGCAAGAAATAACGCCAGTAAGTTTAAAACTGGGCCCTGGCCAAAGGCATTAAAGAAACTCTTTAGGCTGCCAAGTATACCACATGGCCTCTATGCCTTAAGTAAAAAGAGCAAAATTCCAATGCAGCAGTACTTCGAAACATCAAACGCAGCCAGGTCAAAGGAAGTAGACAAAGTCTAACTGAACTGCTTCAAGAAACCATAACCCAAAGAGACTATCCACAAAGAAAACTACCACAGTAAGTGTTCTAAGCACCATGTAATAATTGACATCCAAGTTAAATCAGTTAACAATTGTATTACTTAGTTATCTCACTCCCTCCATTATACTAAATCCAGGGAGAAGAAGTGAAAATATAGCCCTGGCTCACTTCTCCGATGGATCAAAGGTTCAAAGATTTGGCCCATCAAACATCAACTTCCTCTCACCACTCCAATCTCAGTTATCCTTAATTAGGTCCCAAGGTGCTTCACACCTCAGCATCAAACGGCAAGCCCTGGGGCAGACAGAAAGTGAAAGACATCTAACTAAGGACCACGAGGGGCACTTCTCTAAGTTACGCAGTAGAGACTACTCCAAGCCCAGGCAGGACACAACGTTGTAAGAGAAGCTGGAGCAGCCAAGAATCCTGAAGCAAGGAGGATCTGAGGTGGCACATAAGAAATACCTGATATATCCCCAAAGTATTCTACAGTCCCTCAAAAAAATAAAAACCACATTCTATTTGCCCTTCTTGTTCTGTATCAAATATAATAAATGCTAGGCTACACTCTCAGAAGCTGTCTAACACTGCAGAAACTTGTTAAGTCCACATCTGAAAGCAATACCAGAACTTAGGAGTTCACATGCTAGAGATACAGAATACCTATATTTCAAATCCTAAATAATAAAAACTAAATATAAAATCCTAAATAATTCTGGATTTACCAGGTGTCTTCCCAAAATCCTGAGATGATTATTATTTTGCTGATAGATTCAAACTCTGGACTACAAATACTGACTTAGGAAAGAATGAAAACAGCCAGGCATTGTGGCAAATGCCTGTAATCCCAGCACTTTAGGACGCCGAGGCAGGCAGATCACAAGGTCAGGAGATCGAGACCATCCTGGCTAACACAGTGAAACCCCGTCTCTACTAAAAATACAAAAAGTTAGCCAGGTGTGGTGGCACGCATGTGTAGTCTCACCTACTCGGGAGGCTGAGGTAGGAGAATCGTTTGAACCCTGGAGGCGGAGGCTGCAGTGAACTGAGATCGGCGCCTGAGCGACAGTGAGACTCTGTCTCAAAAAAAAAAAAAAGAAAGAAAAAAAAAATGAAAACATCTGCCAAGCACAGTGGCTCACACCTGTAACCCCAGCACTTTAGGAAGCCAAGGTGAACAGATTGCTTTGAGCTCAGGAGTTTGAGACCAGCCTGAGCAACATGGCAAAACTCTGTTTCTACAAAAAAAAATTAGCCAGGCATGGTAGCTCACACCTGTAGTCCCAGTTACTCGCGGCTGAAGCTGGAAAATGCTTGAGCCCAGGAAGTGGAGGTTGCAGTGAGCCGTGATTGCACCAGTGCACTCCAGCCTGGGTGACAGAGCAAGATTCTGTCTCAAAAAAGAGAAAAAAAGGTAAAAAAAAAGAATTAAAACATCCATGAAAAAAAAATACCACATGCACTTCCTGCATCAATATTAGGATAAATAAAACCTACCTCAAAAGTCCCAGCCTTTAAAAGGTTGACCTGGTCATGCTGAGAGAGATCTCTGAAACCAGGAATACGCTTTGCAAATTCCACTACTTCTTTCACTGCTGGAGTGAAGCTCATCGAAAACTCTTCCCAGATTTCATGCCCCGATTTATGAGGATCCACATATGGAGACTTACTCATTGGACAAACCTAGTACACACAAAACAGAAACACTCTTAAATACTAAGAGGTGGTAAAGAAATGTCAAAAGCAGCACCTCAAGTATCAGAAACCTCAACATAAATTTAACCCCCAAAACACAAGTAAAATCTACCGAGATATTAGCAATTTATCCATTTGCTGCCCACCACACTATAGAAAGCCTCTGGGCAATCTAATATAAATAGTAATTTTTTTATCATAAAAAACATAACCTAAGCAAAAACACCATCTATAACAAGCTATTTCAAACACCTGTTGCAGTTTTCAGTTTATTTTGCAACACTGCTGCCACCTTATGCTAGTATATGGCGTTTTATGATTTTTCAAACAAATTCACAAAAATCTGTTTGATTCTCAACCTGTTATTCATGGCAGATTATAATTTCCATTTCTTAGGTGGGAAAATGAGACTGAGAGGTTCAGTGATTTGTCCCACACGGCTAGAAGTCACAGGCCTAGACCCAAATTCACATTTAGTTAATATTTCAAAACTCCCTTATTTCTAAACAGGCAGAATTACAATGCTGTAATTTCCAAGAGGAAAAAACAGCGAGGTGCCTCATTTTGTTAAAAAAGGTCACTGCCTGGCTGGGCAAGGAGGCTCACACCTGTAATCCCAACACTTTGGGAGGCTGAGGCAGGTAGATCACGAGGTCAGGAGTTTGAGACCAGTCTGGTCAACAGGGTGAAACCCCGTCTCTAATAATAAAAAAAAAAAATTAGCTGGGAGTGGTGGCAGCGCCTGTAGTCCCAGCTATTCAAGAGGCTGAGGCTGAAGAATCGCTTCAACCCAGGAGGCAGGGGTTGCAATGAGCTGAGATCACATTACCACACTCCAGCCTGGGCAACAGAGCAAGACTCTGTCTCAAAAAAAAAAAAGTCACTGCCCATTTATTTCAGAAACAATGGTGTGATCACTGACTTCTACTTGTTCAATTAGGAAACAAAAACTGCAGATACAGGTGCACCTTCTAAATGAGGATTGAGTAAGGGAAAACAGGAAGCCAAGAAGTTTTATAAAAACACCAAAAAGATGATGAAACACTCTCTGTATGTTCTATAAGTAAAATCAGCCTTTAAATTTTCACTAAATCCATACAAAATCTAGGAATTGGGATGATTATAAAACCATGGAGAATATCATGAAATGAGAACCTAAATGCCTAGATTTTACCTTCATTAAAGCAGCCACTTGGCCAGATGTGGTGGCTCACGCCTATAATCCCAGCACTTTGGGAGGCCGAGGCAGGCGAATCACTTGAAAGCCAGGAGTTCAAGACCAGACTGGCCAACATGGCGAAACCCATCTCTACTGAAAATACAAAAATTAGCCAGGCATGGTGGCACACACCTGTAATCCCAACTACATGGGAGGCTGAGGCACGAGAATTGCTTGACCCCAAGAAATGGAGGTTGCAATGAGCTAAGGTCGTGCCACTGCACTCCAGCCTGGGCAACAGAGTGAGACTGTCTCAAAAAGAAAAAAAAAAAAAAAGGCAACTACTTAGCCTAATAAAAGGTTCACAGATCAAATACTTGAAAGTGACAACAAAAAATTTAACGAAGATTGAAGTAGAGTCAAAATGAAATTTTTAATTTCATTTTGAAAATGAAAAAGAAGACTTTAATTACCTGTCAGTAGAAAATACCAAGCACTATCAACCTCAGGGTTTAAACTGGAAATGGTGTAGTACTGCTGTTTTTGATGAAATTCTGGCTGAATATGAACACTGTACTTTCATGTAGAATGTCATGTTTGATGGAAAAACTTGAATGATATGACCAACATTAATTCATCTCATAAGATGAAGTCTGAGAAAATCCTTAGAAACTAGCCTATGAAATTAAAATACTCCTGAATTTATCAAACCATAAAACATCTACATTCTATATCCAAGACCTTTTTGCCTAATAATGGTTTTTAAAAATCTCTTTCTATAGAAATCAAAGAATGTCTAACTATGGCAAGCGAAAAGTTCAGCCCTTTGAGGAAATCCCAAAGCTAGTAAGGTACTAATTAATCAGAATGCTTAAATTTTCAAAGGGATTTCCAAGAATTAAAGGACAAATTCTGCGTGAATCATATTTTACATAAAATCCTAATCCAGTCACAGTATCAACCAAATCACATGCTTGTACCTAGCTGGGTGTGAAATTAGGTCATTCATCAAATGATGTTGATTAAAATTATTTGACCTAAAATACTGTACAAAATTGATTCTATGGATTTCTTAGGTTTTCTGACACCATCCCTTCAAGTTAGCATATCTCCCAAATAAAATAAAACTTTCAAAGCTTTCCCTGATACAACATGATCAAAAAGTTGATTTCACTATACCAGATGCATTCTCCCTCCAGTGTTGCACAGGTAACTATTCTTGTTCTCATTCTGAGAAAATCCATCTATCGGAACTCTATCACATACTCTTTGAGTATAAGCATTGGAGAAGTTCATACAATGTCCATTTGCAATACAAATGGCATGCCCATTGGGGTAATGCATTATATTCCTCCCTTTGAACTGTCCATTGAGATGCTGCTGGCTCTCACTACAGGGAAAATGGCTGCTAAGCCCATTGCCACAATGGTCATGATTTAAATTATATTGTTCCATGTTCTTGGGAATCCGTTCTCTCTGGGGCCGCATGCTCTCTGCTGAGTTTTCTCGCTGCTCTTGATTATACATAAAGGTATCCTTGTGAGCTCTGGTAACCATGCCAATCACTTCTTCCTTTGCAAAATCAGAAGAGGGAGGAGAAGAGCTTTTGATGTTTTCTTGCTCCAGCTGGGGCTTGGGTCGAAGCTGTTCCTGGGCTGGTAAGGCTGTCTGTTCATGATGTTCTACTAATGTGTCATTTTGCAAGTGACCACCAAACTGGCTGTTCATCATGGTCTTCATCGCACTTTGCATTTCAATTAGCATCCTCTGTTTTTCACGTTTAGGAATACGACCAAACCGAACAGCTATTGAAGAAAAAGACATTTAACATCTATAGTCTAAGTAAGACCTGTTTTGTATAAAAGAATAACACAAAATTATCCAACAGCTATGGCCTCTAGTCATACATGCAAAGAATGAGTCTACATGTCTCTGGTCCACATTCTTCCAAACTTGCTGGTCTTGATGCACCAAAGGAAGTAGGAGAGGGAGAGATAATTTTACATTTTCCCCCAGAACAAAGTTAAAGAAATCTATCTCCTAGGTATTTCATGAGCAAAACCTAAGAAAAGAGATAGGAAATTCAGACGGGTGCAGTGGCTCGTGCCTGTAATCCCAGCACTCTGGGAAGCCGAGGCAGGTGGATCAACTGAGATCAGGTGTTGAGGCCAACATAGTGAAATCCTGTCTCTACAAAAACTACAAAAATTAGCCAGGCATGGTGGTGGGTGCCTGTAGTCCCAGCTATTCGGGAGGCTGAGACAGGAGAACTGCTTGTACTTGGGAGGTGGAGGTTGCAGTGAGGTGAGATGGTGCCAAAGCACTTCAGCTTGGGTGACAGGGCAAGACTCCATCTCAAAAAGGGGGGGAGGGGAAGGGAGGGGAGATTAGCTAATGAAAATTAGTTTGAAGCAGCCCAGTATTACTACGTACTCCTTACTAACAAAGCGGAGGACTGCTCTCAAGAAGGCATGTGAGATTCAGCTACACACATCCATTACCATTAATAGATGGTAGGTACAATCATTCCCTGAACGTCTGGCCCTTGCCAATTCATTTTTGTAATCTTACTCTCAAGATCTAACTATCAAACTATCTGCTGTCTTATTTTCCAGCCTCTTTTTTAAAAAAAAAATTCCACAATCAGTAGAAATGCACTCACTGAAAAATAAACTTGGCAGATTTTAATTAAAATCAGGGAAATAAGTAAAAATGAGATAAGTCATCCTCTATTATTTTAGAAGCTGGTCTTAGAAGGTGTCCTGTCTCCAATAATCCTATCCATGAAAGAAAGAAAAGCT
Organism: Plecturocebus donacophilus; assembly: GCA_004027715.1. Classification (NCBI taxonomy): domain Eukaryota; kingdom Metazoa; phylum Chordata; class Mammalia; order Primates; family Pitheciidae; genus Plecturocebus; species Plecturocebus donacophilus. The sequence continues at coordinate 51,884 of PVKP010010648.1, forward strand.
TTTCTCTAGTCTAGTATTTATACAGAGATAATAAAAATTCAATATACTTGCCCAGGAAGCTTTATTAATCTAATCATAGCCTCTGACATTACTGCTATCAAAAACAAACAATTTAATCATGTTTGATACTTCACCTCTACTTATCCCTTCACAAATGACTGTCAGTTTTATTCATTTAGAGCAATTACAATATCCATCAACTATTTTTATAGCACTAGTACTTTCAGCACTATAAAAATTTTTCAGGCAACTGAAAAACAAAACGTCTATTGCTGAAACTTGTTATTCAAGAAACTCATGGCCAGGCATGGTAGCTCACACCTGTAATCCCAGCACTTTGGGAGGCCGAGGTGGGTGGATCACTTGAGGGCAGGAATTCGAGGCCAGCTTGGTCAATATGGTGAAACCCCATCTCTACTAAAAATACAAAAATTAGCGGGGTGTGATGGTACATGCCTGTAATCCCAGCTACTCAAGAGGCTGAGGCATGAGAATCACTTGAACTACGTAGGGTGCCAAGAAGTCACCACTGCACTCCAGCCTGTCAGCAGAGCATGACTCCATCTCAATTAAAAAAAAGAATAACTCCTTATTGCAATACTCCATGTCTATATCAGTAAGATACTAGAGTAACCTAAGGAATTGCTTAAATGGCCCTTCCCTAGATAAACATGAAGTTCATTTTTAACAATCCTGTTTTCTGAGACAGTCTTGCTCTGTCACCCAGGCTAGAGTGCAGTGGTATCATCTCGGCTCACTGCAACCTCTGCCTCCTGGGTTCAAATGATTCTCCTGCCTCAGCCTCCCAAGTAGCTGGGACTACAGAAGTAAGCCACCATGTCCAGCTGCTTTTTGTATTTTTAGTAAAAACAAGGTTTCACCATGTTGGCCAGGCTGGTCTCAAATTCCTGACCTCAAGTGATCCACCCACCTCCACCTCCCAAAGTGCTGGGATTACAGGCATGAGCCACTCTGCCCAGCCCATTTTTAACCATTCTTAAATAACCCTACCAGTCCCTTTGAAAACCTCATACCTAGGTTATGTTACTGAAAACCAAAAAAAAAAAAAAAAATCCAAAAATGAATAAGCATAATACAAGTGTCCGATCGTTCAATGATGTCATCCACAGGGAATACGTATAGTCCCACAAATCACTCCCAACTTTTACTCTGCAGGAGAATAGATCAGCCAGAAGTGAGCAACCACCTCCACTCCAGACTCTAATGCTTCTTTCAATTTTGCATTCCTTTCCATGTGTTCAGACTCTGTGCCCCAAAAGCACATTATCATCTCAGAGCTAAGGAGAGAGAATTCATGTACGAAGAAATGAGTTCCTTAGTAATGCTAAGAAATCAAAAAGAGCCAACAATTCCTATATCAAGAAAAACGATAGTGAGGTTTGGGCTACTGGTTAAAAGAAAAACATATATACGTTAAATAAAAAAAAAAATTTTTTTAGACTGAGTCTCATTGTGTCACCCAGGCTAGAGTGCGGTGGCACAATCCTGACTCACTGCAACCTCCACCTCCTGGCTTCAAGCTATTCTCCTGCCTTAGCCTCCCAAGTAACTGGAATTACAGGTGGTGTGCCACCGCATCTGGCTAGTGTGTGTGTGTGTGTGTGTGTGTATTTTTAGAAGAGATAGAGTTTCACCATGGCTGGTCTCAAACTCCTGGACCTAAAGTGATCCACATACATCAGCCTCCCAAAGTGTTGGTATTACAGGCGTGAGCCATCATTCCCAGCCATATAAAAAATGTTTTTAAACGCCATTGTTTTTAGGAAAAAATAAAAAGTAATCAAATTGCACAGAAAAAAAAATTGCCTCTTTTTAGAAGAAGCAACAACAAAAGTTTAGCCAAAAACTGTTTCTGGGATAATGCTAAAATTTGACTTTAATGAATTTGGTGTCCTATAAGGCAACAAAATGTGTTTTCTGAAATTCTGCTTCACCTCAAACACAAGAGGGTCCTTGGTAACTGGCTCATAGCTCTAGTTCATGCTGAGGAATAAAAGCCAAGTTCCACTTAAGGAATACTCTTTAAACTGGGAACGTACCATCTCTTGACATTCCAACAGACAGACACTTTTTGAAGCGACATTGCTGACATCTGTTCCTATTCATTCTCATTATAGAACAGTTTTCATTCTTCAGGCACTTCTTGTACTGGATGTTTTGTTGAATACTTCTCCGAAAGAAACCCTATGAACAAAAGAAGATTTACGTATCCATTTAAAAACACTCAGAAGAACTTCTTATAAACACTGCTCCCATACCCTTTCTAGTATATGACTAACTATAGTCCTAGTATATGACTAGCTATCTGGAAAACATAATGTCTTAGAACAGAGGGAAATACAATGTTGACATACAGAATTTAATTCGATTCTTACTGGTATGAGTAAGCACCTACACCTACTAACCAAACAAAATTTTTCTTCCCTTTGGAGATTCTTTGCACTTACCCAAAGCACCCTTGCAACAACCACACCACCCTGATACCAGACCCTGCCTGCAGTCACATTTTCCATCTGATACTTTAATTCATTACAAATTTCAAAACTCTTGAAGTATGAATGACTGATTCTTTTTTTTTTGAGACAGGGTCTCTCATTCTGTTGCCAAGGCTAGAGTACAGTGGCATGATCACCACTCACTACAGCCCTGACTTCCCTGGCTCAATTAATTCTCCATACAGAGCCTCTCAAACAGCTGGGACTACAGGCACATGCCACCACACACACCCACTAATTTTTGTATTTTTTGTAGTGATGGGGTTTCACCATTTTGCCCAGGCTGGTCTTGAACTCCTGACCTCAAGTGACCTGCCCACCTTGGCCTCCCAAAGTGCTAGGATTACAGGAGTGAGCCACTGCACCCTTTTTTTTTTTTTTTTTTTTTTTTTTTTTTTTTTTTTTTTTTTTTTTTTTTTTTTTTTTTTTTTTTTTTTTTTTTTTAAGAGGCAGGGTCTCGCTCTGTTACCCAGGCTGGAGTACAATGACACAATTATAGCTCACTGCAACTTTGAACTCCCAGGTTCAAACAATCCTTCTACCTCAGCCTCCGAAGAGCTGAGACTACAGGAATGTGCTACCGTATCCAGCTTTTCTACTTAAGAGGAGTGGTCTTCCAACATTGCCCAGATGGGTCTCACACTCCTGGCCTCAAACAATCCTCCAGCTTCCACCTCCCAAAGACCTAGGATTAAAGGTCTGAGCAACCCCACCCAGCCTAAATGACTGCTTCTTAAAAACCTGACTGAGAAATATGTGTGATAGCTATAATCCCTCACTAGAATTGTGGATTATATTCATAGAACTTGGTCTTTCCTGGATCATTACCTGCTGATACTGCCAAGGCCTACTTACACATGCCATAAGTCACTGACTACATGTCAGCAACAGGTAAGTGTTACAACACACACCAACAGACCAGCTAACTATCCAAGGAAAGACAGTTCCCAACTAGATGGTTACAAACAGCTGCCTTTACTCCACAAACAATCAAGCACATGTTCTGTGACAGGTCTTCAATGATCTCCAGTTTCATGGTTCCAGGGAGGACAGAAAACTCAAGAATGCAATTAACAAAATTATATTAAACTGTATTCTCCTTTTGTATGACAACTAAACACATTTCACAAATCTACAGTAGTCATCGGACACCACATTTTTATATTTTATTATCCTGATACTACACACTTGACTTGGATACTACAAGAGCTGAGCTAGAAACATTTTTAAGCAAGTACTAAACAGACATGTATTTATCAAGAATACCCAACCAGCTCATTCAGTTTGTGTATTTTCTAGCTATAAAGTAAGAATAATGCCTACCCCAAAATTACTTCACATTTTTGTAAAAAAATAAAGATATATAGAGAGGAAGAATTTTTTTTAAACAATGGAAAAATGCTACATCTATAAAAAATACTGATTAGTCTTACAAAGTCACCCAGCCATTAAAAGCTAGCAAACACACAATTCATTCAGAGCCACACTTGAATTTCCTCTCCCATCATGTATATTTATTATCTTGTTTACCCACCATACCTTGCCAAACTGGATTCCTGCTTGTGGCCTCAAGTCAGAGAACAGCAAGAAGCAAAACCATGTGTCTTCTCCACGTTAAGTTTTGATACTCAGGAGAAAAGATTGTGCCAATTTTTTTGAAAAGGGAGAGAGACTCCCCGTACACAGGTAGGGAGGTAGAGACCATCTCACTTGGAATTATTTGACCAATACTCTAATACCAATAACTAGGAAATATTCAACTAAACTTACAAATAAACTAGCTTTCCCAAGGGCTCAACTTATATTCAGGATTATTTTACTCACTTGGCATTATTTCTTAAAACATCACATTTTTTTCAAGTATCTAGGAATTATTCCCAGCTCCCAGTACTTGAACTGTCAGAAAGTCAAAGCATATGATAAGATCTAACTCAAAGTTTGGTTTAAACTAAGTTCCAACGAGGCAGATGTAGTGCCTTGTCTGTTTTTGTTCCTTGTTATTTCACTACCACCTAGAACTGTGCTGGACACATTAATGAATAAGCATTTGGTGCACTTGGTGTAACGCACTAAGTATGTTTAATTAAGATAGCAAATTTACTTTGTTCAAAATCTTAAAAAGAAATACTTTCACTGAATTAAGAAAATTTTTCAAAGCAAGTTATGCTTACATACTACATAAAATGCTTAAAACTTAAAAAGAGCAGCTGACTTCTCACTCTCTCTCAGATTATCAATTGCAGAAACTGGTAAATCTAAACCCAACTTCTTAAATCCCAGAATCAGTAGCTTAAAGAAACAAAGCATGCTTTACCTTACAGCCTTCGCAAGCATGAACTCCATAGTGGAATCCTGATGCCACATCCCCACAGACTTTACACAGTAGAACCATGCCACTAAATTCTAGGGCACAAAAGGACATGAAGTAAAAAGTAGGTAGAAACACTGAGTTTGTTTTTTTCCAATTATTTCATTCAATTTCCAAGAGCTTTTAAAAGATACATATCGGGGCAGGCACGGTGGCTCACGCCTGTAATCCTAGCACTTTGGGAGGCCGAGGCAGGCGGATCACAAGGTCAAGAGATCGAGACCATCCTTGACCAATAAGGTGAAACCCCGTCTCAAAGTAAATAAATAAATAAAAATAAAAGATACATATCTACTTTTAGAATGTAAAAGAAAAATCTTTTCAAGTCAAAAGTAATCATAATCATAATTTTTTTTTTAAAAAGATATAGGCTCACTCTGTCCTCCAGGCTGGAGTGCTGTGACGTGATCTTGGCTCACTGCAACCTCCACGCTTCCCGGGTTCAAGCGATTCTCATGCCTCAGCCTCCCAAGTAGTTGGGACTATAGGCACGCACCCAGCTAATTTTTGTATTTTTAGTAGAGATGGGGTTTTGCTACGTTGCCCAGGCTGGTCTTTAACTCCTAGACTCCAAATATCTGCCCCACTCAGTCTCCCAAAGTGCTGGGTTTACAGGTGTGAGCCACCACACCCAGTCGTAATTTTCTTTTAAACACAGTTTATGGCACTGACAAAAATACCTCACAGGCCTGTATTTTTCCTTTCCTGATTTTAGAATTACATTGAAATTTTGTAAATATATGTTTTTTCCAGACCTATCAGCAGGAAATAAGAAATTCTGTAAATTTAGAGTTACTTTCCATCATATATGCAATTAGAACTAAGAAAACAATTCTCTGGATAAAAATTAAGAATTCAGGCAAAGAAGTCAGTCAATAAAAGTAGAAAAGGATGTCTCTCCACCGACAGCTTTATCAGTTTACTTCACCTACAGGGGCCAGATAGGTCCAAATCCTACTACTCATTTGGTTATCCCAATCTAACATTTCCTAATCCCAAACATCCCCATCTCCAGTTTCACTAATGTAACCCCTTCCCACAATGAGCAAGTACTCTGTTCCAGAAACAAGATTCCGTTCTAGCAGTCAAGAAGAAAAGTAACTGTGAAATGAAGTAAAAGAGGGTACCCAAGAGGGACCAAGGTCAGGCAGAGTACATAACCATACCTTGCTCTGTGACAAGAATTAACGACAGTCTCTAAGTTATAACTTCTAAAATCATCACTGGTTTATGATTACCCAGCAAGGAGTGAAAACTGTACTCAGAAACATAATGGCCCCGCCTCAATTGAAAAGCTAATAAGCCCCATTTGCAATTAATGGCCACAATCTTTAGAAAATTAAAGTAACTTACTTGTCACACCACTGTGACTTTTTGTCATCCCAGGTGCACTCGATTTGCTTGTTTTCACAGAACAATCTATTCGATCACTCTTCAGGATGCCTTCAATATTGGAGAGATCACCATTCTTGGGATTACCATTGGTATCAGAATTAGAGCTATTTGGAGAAGATGGAACAGAAGAGGAAGAGGACTGGCAACTATTCTCAGAACCCTCACTGTGACAAGAGGCAGGGCTTGAGGCTGAGCTGGAAGAACTGATATAGGCAATCACACCTCCTAGAAAACAGGAGGAAAATCATATAATTAGATACAAGATAATACGTATTTTTTATTTTTGCAAATCTCAACAGTAAAGCCATTAACTTTAGAAATAGGATACTGATATGAAATGTTTGCTTACATCAAAAGCAGAAAGCAAAGGATTTCCTTATTTCCTATTATTCATCCTACTTCTGCAAAGTTCAAAGCATGTATAACTCCCATTGATTTAAAAAGGGTCTGGGCTCAGTGGCTCACGCCTATCATCCCAGCACTCTGGGAGGCCAAGGCAGGAGGATCATCTGAGGTTGGGAGGTCGAGACTAGCATGACCCAACATGGAAAAACTCTGTCTCTACTAAAAACACAAAATTAGCTGGGTGTGGTAGCATATGCCTGTAATTTAGCTACTCGGGAGGCTGAGGCAGGAGAATCACTTGAACCCAAGAGGCAGAGGTTGCGGAGAGCCAAGTTCATGCCACCACACTCCAGCCTGGGCAACAAGAGCAAAACTCTGTCTCAAAAAATTAACTAATTAATTAAATAAAAAGGGAAATGGGCCCGGCACAATGGCTCATGCCTGTAATCATAGCACTTTGGGGGCTGAGGCAGGAGGATTATCACTTGAGCCCAGAATTTGAGACCAGCCTGGGCAACATAGGGAGACCCTGTCTCTACAAAAAAATTTAAAACTTGCTGGGTGTGCTTTGCACCCAGCACCCCTAGCAGTCCCAGCTATTCAGAAGGCTACGGCGAGAGGATCACTTGAGCCCAGGAGTTCAAGGTTGCAGTGAGCGATGATCATGCCACTGCACTCTAGCCTGGGGACAGAGCAAGATCTTGTCTCAAAAATAAAAAAATAAATAAAAGTGAGAAGGATTTCACTGGCTTGGCTATGCTGAGCACAAGACGACCCTCACACCTAAAGCTTTTCACTCTCCGATCTAAAAGTACTAAAATACGTTCCTAAGTGACTGACTTCATTGCTTAAACAAACTGGCCATCAAGAAATCTGTGCCGGTCTCCTTTGCCTCCTGTTATGTTATCCAACACAATACTAGAAACAATGAATTTATCATTTGCCTTCCCCAACACTTGGCTAAAAGCACAGGTTAATCCAGAACAGATGTAACATTTAGAATGGTGGATAAGGTAATTTATCTCAAAACAGAGATCCTTTCATAGCCCTTGCTCCCATACCTTTCTGTTTTGGCATTCCCAGAAGACTTACGTGGCTCTCCACTAACCAATCCTCAGTTCAGTACTCTCCCTGCTCCACCCCATTCTGCCATTCATCTCTAAGCAGCTCTTGAGAAATCCAGACTCACTACTTGTTCTTCTGACTCACTCTTTACAGATATTAAAGACACTAGAAGGAAGAATGCATGCTATACCAGATAACAGTAAGGCTGACACTAATTCCCTCAACACAGAGTTATTCTCAAAACGTTATTTGAAATTTAGTATAACCTCCACAACCCCTCTGAAAACTGGCCTGAGCTTTTTTTTTTTTTTTGAGACATAGTGTCACTCTGTCACCTAGGCTGGAGTGCAATGTCACGATCTTGGCTTACCGCAACCTCCACCTCCTGGGTCCAAGCAATTCTCCTGCCTCAGCCTCCTGAGTAGCTGAGACTACAGTCGCAAGCCACCACTCCCCACTAATTTTTGTATTTTTAGTAAAGATGGGGTTTCACCATGTTGGTCAGGCTGGTCTCGAACTCCTGACCTCAGATGATCCACTTTTGGCAACCCAAAGTGCTAGGATTACAGGCGTGAGTCACTGCGCCAGGCCTATCAATCATTTTTAAACAAAAATCCACACAGCAAAATGCTGAGGCCAAAACAATCCCCAAAAGATAAAAAGACATTTCCATTTACAGGCAAGAAAAAAAAAAAACCGGCAGAGAAATTTAAAGTCACTTTTAGTCTGTCAGGTATTAGATATGAGATATGTATTTAAGCACCAATTATACATTTTGAGGCTGAGAAACAAATCACCTGAGGAGGAAAGCACAATCCCAAGGCTCACAGGGTTTGAGTGTAACCCAGAAGCCCAGAAGGGGAAGATAAAACAGGTGCCTACTATGCCAAGAAACACACAATGTTGTTCATCAGACACAAGTTTTTTTTTTTTGAGACAGAGTTTCACTCTGTCACCTAGGCTGTAGTGCAGTGGCGCAACCTCCGTCTCCCAGGTTCAGGCTCACGCAATTCTCCTGCCTCAGCCTCCTGAGTAGCTGGGACTACAGGCACATGCCACCATGCCTGGTTAATTTTTTTCTATTTCTTTTTTTAATAGAGACAGGGTTTCACCATGTTGCCCAGGCTGTTTACAAATTCCTAACCTCAGGTGATCCACCTGCCTCCGCCTCCCAAAATGCTGAGATTACTTATAGGCACGAGCCACTGCACCCAGACCAGACACAAATTTAACGTGCATAAATTCAACTATATGCACTTGATTTTTAAAGACAAGAATATCAATAATGTAGACAAATCCATCATTGTTTTATTCATGAAACCTATGCCTGGAATCGATCATGAGGTCAGAGGTGCGAATCTCCTCTTCCTACAGTCAGACCCACTGTCCACATGCTCTCTTGGTATGTGCATCTCACCTGCCAGAGGAAAGTCAGTGTTTTACAATTAATATTTTTCCTGAAATGTGGTCCCTAACTAGAAGCCAACCATCTCAAAGTGTGGGCCCTGGACCAGGGGAATCAGTATCACCCAGAATCTGTTAGAAATGCAAATCATCAGGCTCCACTCCAGACCTACTGCATCAGAAACTTTAATAAGCCCTCATGGTGATTCTCATGCACAACCAAGTTTGAAGAACACTGCCACAATCCAGCTACTTCATCTGTGCTCCCTGGAAGACAACGTGACCAACAGTAGTTTTCATCTACCATTCATTTTAAAATCTAAAAGCTCCAAGGCCAAGCACAGTGGCTCACGCCTGTAATCCCAGCACTTTCGGAGGCCGAAGCGGACAGATCATGAGGTCAAGAGATGTAGACCATCCTGGCCAACATGGTGAAACCTCGTCTCTACTAAAATATAAAAATTAGCTGGACGTGGTGGCGCGTGCCTGTAGTCCCAGCTACTCGGAAGGCTGAGGCAGGAGAATTGCTTGAACCCAGGAGGCAGAGGTTGCAGTGAGCCGAGATCACGCCACTGCACTCGAGCCTGGCACCTGACAGAGTGAGACTCTGTCTCAAAAAAATAAATAATAAATAAATAAAATCTAAAAGCTCTAAAACTACAAACACAAGAAGATTCCCAACTTTGAGTTTATTTTCATCACCCAGAGAAATTATGTAAAATACATATCCTGAAAACTAGCTGGTGCTTTCTCAAAATACATGTTTCCAAGGCCCTAACCAGACTGGAGAAGACATCCTCAGGAATGTGCATTTTTAGCAAGCTCTCCAAGCAATTATTTGCACATTGAAGTTTAAAAATGGCTACAATCAGTGAATTCAAACAGATTGGTTCACAGTTTTAAACACTGAAGTTTTCATCAATACTACTGCCAGAATATCATTAACACCCTGTAAATCCACAGAGAAACCATTTTAACCTAGAAACCTAGCTAGTGTCATATTACTGGGTAAAACCATTGTGCTGTCTTTATAAAACTTTAGAGATCTTAAGTCTAATTAGAAATTCCAGTTACTAGCACACAGCTACTTTTTTCACACATCTCCACTCAGAATAAGACACTGTACAAAGACAAATATTCTTAGTCCTCAAACTCCAAAGGAAGTTTCACAGCTATCTGTCTTCTCTAAAACTAATGTCTTAGGTACTAAATTCTCACCTAATATCTCAGGAAAATAAAATTTAAAAAAAAAAAAAGTGACCTTTTTCCCTGGAAGTAAGACTTTCCTAGGGCCTGCATTTTCAGTCAACTACGTTCACAAGATTTCCTGAGTACCTTAGCTAAGAAATAAACTTTTAGAAATTAGAGCTATGCAGATGGCTTAAAAATTGGTTGAGGCCAGGCGTGGTGGCTCACGCCTGTAATCCAAGCACTTTGGAGGCCAAGGCGGACGGATCACCTGAGGTCAGGAGTTCAAGACCAGCCTGACCAACATGGTGAAACCCATCTTTTTAAAAAAATAAAAATAAAAAAATAAAAAATAAAAAATTGGTTGAAAGCACTGATCAGGCAATGGAATGTACTGTAATTAAGCAAAAAACAATTTCCTTTGCAAAAGCTTCCATATCCATCCTAAAAAAAATTACTGGGCTATTACGAATCCAGTTAAGACCCAATTCCTGTCTTAAGAATTCACAAGAATTTGGTGCCGGGCACCAGAGAATCAAACAGGATCCATAGAAGTAGCTGCATTCTCCTAACAAGACCTTCAGTATTGATTTAGTTGTTTTAGCAACCACTCTTGCTACTAGACACCATCTATGAACTTGATTGTTAGCAATTCAAATGAGTTACATTTTAATTTCCTAGAAGATAAGGAGTACATCTAGTAGTTCCTCCACCTAATGAATAAAGGAAAGTGAAACTACAAGTCACCAAGTACCTACTGGATGTCAGGAATAAAATGACACAATCTCATCCTCACAGGAAGAACTTGAATTAACTTTCCTTAACTCATTTTTGTAATCAAGGAGCTCAGAGCTCAGAGAGGATAAGTAAGTTAGCCACTAAGTGGCAGGCCAGAGTTTAAAGTCAAGGTTGTCCAATTCCAAAGTGCAAACTGTTATTTGGTGAGAAAACCTGAGCAAGCAAGTCACTTTCAACCTTTCTAAACCTGAGTCATCTTCTGTAAAATTGGAATATCTGCCAGTTATTACAAGACTGAAATGAAATGGTATTCATAAAAAGGATTATTAAAGTACTTTTTACATACACTATTTTTGATGATAAAGTAAGAAAGGTAAAAATCCCCAAACCAGCAAGTCCCAACACCTCCAATAAACAGGCAGAATGTACCTCTTAGAAACCTTGAGCTAAAATTAGCTGAGACAGTCTTCTCTATTTCAGTTGAAAGGGACCCTGGACCTGGGCCAGGTTCCCATGCTAGCGCTTACCCACTGGTCAACTTCAGACAAGCCGTAAGTCAATATCCAATTTTATATTGCTAGGAATTACGACTATTCTTGTATGTATTGCGCTTGCCCATCGTCAAAACCCACCCACTCCCACTGTCCATGATACTGGAAAGTATGTTTGACTTCAAATCAGGACTGTATTTTTCTGCATGGTGACTTAGAACCAAAAATGTTATCACCAAGAAGCTTTAGTTTCCTCATTTTAAAAGTGTTATAAATAATTCCTACTCAAAGGGTGGCGGAGTAGATCTAACTGAAGCACTAAACCTCCAATTATGTCCTGGGTGTCAGGGTTCCAGAGAACAGCATGGTCCTTTCCCTAAAATGTCTTACATGCCAACTGGGGAAACACCTATGTTATGAGCAGTAACGTTTCATACAAATGATTGTGAACTGCTAAGGATCATATTAAAGAGGGCAGAGATCAAGAGGAGCAAATACATCCAAGGTGGCAATATCTAAGTGGGGGACTGAAGGCTGTGTAAATTATCGAACAATGTATCACATAAGAGATATTTTTTAAATGGCATGACAGAAAAATGGTGTTTTGTTTTTTGGGTTTTTTTTTTTTGAGATGGAGTCTTGCTCTGTCACCCAGGCTGGAGTGCAGTGGTGCAATCT